>CM028249.1:1979347-2162403 GCA_016432835.1 Brassica nigra
TTTTGGAAAATTTTCAAAAATTTAAAATCTGTTTTAATATAGTTTAATAGAGAACTAACATAAGATGATGGTCAAAGAGTTTAGAACCTTTGTTGCCTCCGTTTCTATAGAAAATGAAGATTTTATAATTTTAATTCCACTAATCTAGAAGTATATGAAATTTTACTAAACTAAATGTTAAAAATTAGAATGATTCCTATACCATGAAAATAGTTTAGAATACATTAATTCAAATGTATAATGTGTTTTGATTTTAAAAAATGAAAAGAGCATAAACTTAAGTATATGAGCATTTACTAAAAACTCAATATTTTATGGGTTAACCCACAGATTTTAAAAATTTTCAAAAATTTAAAAATCTGGTTTTAATGTATAGTTTTATAGAGAACTAACATAAGATGATGGTTAAAAAGAAGTTTAGAACCTTGTTGCCTCCGTCTATAGAAATGAAGATTTTAATTTCATTTAATTCCAATTAATCTGTGCATTATATGAAATTTTACTAAACTAAAATGTTAAAAAAAATTAGAATGATTCCTATACCATGAAAAGAATTTCTAATTATTCAAATGTATAATGTGTATTTTTTTGATTTTTTAAAATTGAAAGAGCATAAACTTTAGTATATAGAGCATTTACCTAAAACTCAATATTTTAAGAACCCACTGATTTTGGAAAATTTTCAAAAATTTAAAATCTGGTTTTTAATGTATAGTTTCATAGAGAACTAACATAAGATGATGGTCAAAGAGGTTAGAACCTTGGTTTCCTGCTTTATTGTAGAAAAATGAAGATTTTATAATTTTAATTCCATTAATCTAGCAAAGATATGAAATTTTACTAAACTAAATGCTAAAAATTAGAATGATTCCTATACCATGAAAAAGAGTTAACAATACATTAATTTAAATGTATAATGTGTTTTGATTTTTAAAAATGAAAGAGCATAAACTTTTAAGATAAGAGCATTTATGAAAAACTCAATATTTTAAAGTTAACCTAATGATTTTGGAAAATTTTCAAAAATTTAAAAATCTGGTTTTAATGTATAGTTTCATAGCTTAACTAACATAAGATGATGGTCAAAGAGGTTTAGAACCTTGGTTGCTTCCGCTTATAGAAAATGAAGATTTTATCATTTTAATTCCACTAATCTATGGCAGTATATGAAATTTTACTAAACTAAATGTTAAAAAATTAGAATGATTCCTATACCATGAAAAGAGTTTAGAATACATTAATTCAAATGTATAATGTGTTTTGATTTTTTTAAAAAATTAAAGAGCATAAACTTTAGATATAGAGCATTTACCAAAACTCAATATTTTAAAAGAAGTTAACCCACTGATTTTGGAATTTTCAAAAATTTAAATATCTAGTTTTAATTATAGTTTCATAGAGAACTAACATAAGATGATGGTCAAAGAGGTTAGAACTGGTTGCCTCCTTCTATAGAAAATGAAGATTTTATAATTTTAATTCCACTAATCTGCAAGATATGAAATTTTACTAAACTAAATGTTAAAAAAATTAGAATGATTCCTATACCATGAAAAAGAGTTTACAATACATTAATTTAAATGTATAATGAGTTTTGATTTTTACAAATGAAAGAGCATAAACTTTTAGTATATATAGAGCATTTAGAGAAAACTAAATATTTTGTATTAACTCACGATTTTGGAAAATTTTCAAAATTTAAAACTCTGGTTTTAATGTATAGTTTAATAGAGAACTAACATAAGATGATGGTCAAAGAGGTTAGAACCTTGGTTGCCTCCTTTCTATAGAAAATGAAGATTTTATAATTTTAATTCCACTAATCTAGCAAAGATATGAAATTTTACTAAACTAAATGTTAAAAAATTAGAATGATTCCTATACCATGAAAAATAGTTTTGAATACATTAATTCAAATGTATAATGTGTTTTGATTTTTAAAAATGAAAGAGCATAAACTTTAGTATATGAGCATTTACCTAAAACTAAATATTTTTAAGGGTTAACCCACGATTTTGGAAAATTTTCAAAATTTAAAAATCTGGTTTTGTATATTTTAATAGAGAACTAACATAAGATGATGGTCAAAGAGGTTAGAACCTTGGTTGCCTGCTCTATAGAAAATGAAGATTTTATAATTTTAATTCCACTAATCTAAGCAAAGATATGAAATTTTACTAAACTAAATGTTAAAAATTAAAATGATTCCTATACCATGAAAATAGTTTAGAATACATTAATTCAAATGTATAATGTGTTTTGATTTTTTAAAAATGAAAGAGCATAAACTTTAGTATATAGAGCATTCTGAAAAACTCAATATTTTAGAAGGTTAACCCACGGATTTTGGAAATTTTCAAAATTTGAATATCTGGTTTTAATGTATAGTTTTATATGAACTAACATAAGATGATGGTTAAAGAGGTTTAAAACTTGGTTGCCTCGTTTCTATAGAAAATGAAGATTTTATCATTTTAATTCCACTAATCTAGGCATTATATGAAATTTTACTAAACTAAATGTTTAAAAACTAGAATGATTCCTGTACCATGAAAAAGAATTTCGAATTATTCAATTGTATAATGTGTTTTGATTTTTTTAAAAATTGAAAGAGCATAAACTTTAGTATATAGAGCATTTACCGAAAAACTAAATATTTTAGAAGAGGTTAACCCACGGATTATGGAAAATTTTCAAAATTTCAAAATCTGGTTTTAATGTATAGTTTCATAGCGAACTAACATAAGATGATGGTCAAAGAGGTTTAGAACCTTGGTTGCCTCCGTTTCTATAGAAAATGAAGATTTTATAATTTTAATTCCATTAATCTAGGCAGTATATGAAATTTTACTAAACTAAATGCTAAAAAATTAGAATGATTCCTATACCATGAAAAAGAGTTAACAATACATTAATTTAAATATATAATGTGTTTTGATTTTTTAAAATGAAAGAGCATAAACTTTAGTATAGAGCATTTACCGAAAAACTCAATATTTTAAGGGTTAACCCACGGATTTTGGAAAATTTTCAAAAATTTTAAAATCTGGTTTTAATGTATAGTTTCATAGAGAACTAACATAAGATGATGGTCAAAGAGGTTTAGAACCTTGGTTGCCTCCGTTTCTATAGAAAATGAAGATTTTATCATTTTAATTCTACTAATCTATGCAGTATATGAAATTTTACTAAACTAAATGTTAAAAATCAGAATGGTTCCTATACCATGAAAAAGAGTTTAGAATACATTAATTCAAATGTATAATGTGTTTTGATTTTTAAAAATTGAGAGCATAAACTTTGTATATAGAGCATTTACCAAAACTCAATATTTTAAAAGGGGTTAACCCACGATTTTGGAAAATTTTCAAAATTTAAATATCTAGTTTTAATGTATAGTTTAATAGAGAACTAACATAAGATGATGGTGAAAGAGGTTTAGAACCTTGGTTGCCTCCGCTTCTATGAAAATGAAGATTTTATAATTTTAATTACACTAATCTGTGACAAAGATATGAAATTTTACTAAACTAAATGTTAAAAGATTAGAATGATTCCTATACCATGAAAAAGAGTTTACAATACATTAATTTAAATGTATAATGTGTTTTGATTTTTACAAATGAAAGAGCATAAACTTTAGTATATGAGTATTTAAAAAGTCAATATTTAGAAGGTTAACCCACGGATTTTGGAAAATTTTCAAAATTTAAAATCTGGTTTTAATGTATAGTTTAATAGAGAACTAACATAAGATGATGGTCAAAGAGGTTAGAACCTTGGTTGCCTCCGTTTCAATAGAAAATGAAGATTTTATAATTTTAATTCCACTAATCTAGGAAGTATATGAAATTTTACTAAACTAAATGTTAAAAATTATAATGATTCCTATACCATGAAAAATAGTTTAGAATACATTAATTCAAATGTATAATGTGTTTTGATTTTTTTTAAAATGAAAGAGCATAAACTTTAGTATATAGAGCATTTACTGAAAAAGTCAATATTTTAAGGGTGTTAACCCACGATTTTGGAAAATTTTCAAAATTTGAATATCTGGTTTTAATGTTTAGTTTTATATGAACTAACATAAGATGATGGTTAAAGAGGTTTAGAACCTTGGTTGCTCCGTTTATAGAAAATGAAGATTTTATCATTTTAATTCCACTAATCTAGGCATTATATGAAATTTTACTAAACTAAATGTTAAAAATTAGAATGATTCTGTACCATGAAAAGAATTTCGAATTATTCAAATGTATAATGTGTTTTGATTTTTAAAAAAGAGCATAAACTTTAGTATATGAGCATTTACTAAAACTCAATATTTTAAGAACCCACGGATTTTGGAAAATTTTCAAAATTTAAAAATCTGGTTTTAATGTATAGTTTCATAGAGAACTAACATAAGATGATGGTCAAAGAGATTTAGAACCTTGGTTGCCTCCGCTTTCTATAAAAATGAAGATTTTATAATTTTAATTCCATTAATCTAGCAGATATGAAATTTTACTAAACTAAATGCTAAATAAGAATGATTCCTATACCATGAAAAGAGTTAACAATACATTAATTTAAATGTATAATGTGTTTTGATTTTTTAAAATGAAAGAGCATAAACTTTAGTATAAGAGCATTTACTAAAAACTCAATATTTTAAGGGGTTAACCCATGGATTTTGAAAATTTTCAAAATTTAAAAATCTGGTTTTAATGTATAGTTTCATAGCTAAGTAAAATAAGATGATGGTCAAAGAGGTTTAGAACTTTGTTGCCTCCGCTTTATAGAAAATGAAGATTTTATCATTTTAATTCTACTAATCTATGCAGTATATGAAATTTTACTAAACTAAGTGTTAAAAAATCAGAATGGTTCCTATACCATGAAAAAGAGTTTAGAATACATTAATTCAAATGTATAATGTGTTTTGATTTTTTAAAAATTAAAGAGCATAAACTTTAGTATATAGAGCATTTACCAAAACTCAATATTTTAAAAGGGTTAACCCCTGATTTTGGAAAATTTTCAAAACTTAAATATCTAGTTTTAATGTATAGTTTAATAGAGAACTAACATAAGATGATGGTTAAAGAGGTTTAGAACCTTGGTTGCATCCGTTTCTATAGAAAATGAAGATTTTATAATTTTAATTACACTAATCTAGACAGTATATGAAATTTTACTAAACTAAATGTTAAAAATTAGAATGATTCCTATACCATGAAAAGAGTTTACAATACATTAATTTAAATGTATAATGTGTTTTGATTTTTACAAATGAAAGAGCATAAACTTTAGTATATAGAGCATTTCAGGAAAAGTCAATATTTTAGAAGGGTTAACCTACGGATTTTGGAAAATTTTCAAAAATTTAAAAATCTGGTTTTAATGTATAGTTTAATAGAGAACTAACATAAGATGATGGTCAAAGAGGTTAGAACATTGGTTGCCTGCTTCAATTAAAATGAAGATTTTATAATTTTAATTCCACTAATCTAAAAGATGTGAAATTTTACTAAACTAAATGTTAAAAAAAATATAATGATTCCTATACATTAATTCAAATGTATAATTGTTTGATAATACATTGAAATGAGCAAAGAACCAATATTTTAATTAGTATCTGAGATAGACTAACATAAAGATGATGTATAGAAGGTTTAGAACCTTGGTTGCTTCCTGCTTCTATAGAAAATGAAGATTTTATCATTTTAATTCCACTAATCTAGGCATTATATGAAATTTTACTAAACTAAATGTTAAAAATTAGAATGATTCCTGTAATTATTCAAATGTACAATGTGTTTTGATTTTTTAAAATTGAAAGAGCATAAACTTAAGTATATAGAGCATTTACTAAAACTCAATATTTTAGAATAAGTTAACCCACGGATTTTGGAAAATTTTCAAAAATTTAAAAATCTGGTTTTAATGTATAGTTTAATAGAACTAACATAAGATGATGGTCAAAGAGGTTTAGAACCTTGGTTGCCTCGCTTCTATAAAATGAAGATTTTATAATTTTAATTCCATTAATCTACAAGATATGAGAATTTTACTAAACTAAATGCTAAAAATTAGAATGATTCCTATACCATGAAAAAGAGTTAACAATACATTAATTTAAATGTATAATGTGTTTTGATTTTTTAAAAATGAAAGAGCATAAACTTTAGTATAAGAGCATTTACCGAAAAACTCAATATTTTAGAAGGTTAACCCACGGATTTTGGAAAATTTTCAAAAATTTAAAAATCTTGTTTTAATGTATAGTTTCATAGCGAACTAACATAAGATGATGGTCAAAGAGGTTTAGAACCTTGGTTGCCTCCGTTTCTATAGAAAATGAAGATTTTATCATTTTAATTCTACTAATCTATGCAGTATATGAAATTTTACTAAACTAAGTGTTAAAAAATCAGAATGGTTCCTATACCATGAAAAAGAGTTTAGAATACATTAATTCAAATGTATAATGTGTTTTGATTTTTAAAAAAAAATTGAAGAGCATAAAATTTAGTATATAGAGCATTTACCGAAAACTCAATATTTTAAAAGGGGTTAACCCACGGATTTTGGAAAATTTTCAAAAATTTAAATATCTAGTTTTAATGAATAGTTTAATAGAGAACTAACATAAGATGATAGTCAAAGAGGTTAGAACCTTGGTTGCCTCCTTTTCTATAGAAAATGAAGATTTTATAATTTTAATTACACTAATCTAGACAGTATATTAAATTTTACTAAACTAAATGTTAAAAAATTAGAATGATTCCTATACCATGAAAAAGAGTTTACAATACATTAATTTAAATGTATAATGTGTTTTGATTTTTTACAAATGAAAGAGCATAAACTTTAGTATATAGAGCATTTACAGAAAAAGTCAATATTTTAGAAGGGGTTAACCCACGGATTTTGGAAAATTTTTAAAAATTTAAAACTCTGGTTTTAATGTATAGTTTAATAGTGAACTAACATAAGATGATGGTCAAAGAGGTTAGAACCTTGGTTGCCTCCTTTTCTATAGAAAATGAAGATTTTATAATTTTAATTCCACTAATCTATGCAGTATATGAAATTTTACTAAACTAAATGTTAAAAAATTAGAATGATTCCTATACCATGAAAAATAGTTTAGAATACATTAATTCAAATGTATAATGTGTTTTGATTTTTTAAAAAAATGAAAGAGCATAAACTTTAGTATATAGAGCATTTACAAAAAACTAAATATTTTAGAAGGGGTTGGTTAACCCACGGATATTGGAAAATTTTCAAAAATTTAAAAATTTGGTTTTAATGTATATTTTAATAGAGAACTAACATAAGATGATGGTCCAAGAGGTTAGAACCTTGGTTGCCTCGTTTCTATAGAAAATGGAGATTTTATAATTTTAATTCCACTAATCTAAGATATGAAATTTTACTAAACTAAATGTTAAAAAAATTAGAATGGTTCCTATACCATGAAAAGAGTTTAGAATACATTAATTCAAATTTATAATGTGTTTTGATTTTTAAAAAATTAAAGAGCATAAACTTTAGTATATAGAGCATTTACTAAAACTCAATATTTTAAAGGGTTAACCCGGATTTTGGAAAATTTTCAAAAATTTAAATATCTAGTTTTAATGTATAGTTTAATAGAGAACTAACATAAGATGATGGTGAAAGAGGTTTAGAACCTTGGTTGCCTCCGTTTATAGAAAATGAAGATTTTATAATTTTAATTACACTAATCTGCAAAGATATGAAATTTTACTAAACTAAATGTTAAAAGATTAGAATGCTTCCTATACCATGAAAAAGAGTTTACAATACATTAATTTAAATTTATAATGTGTTTTGATTTTTTTACAAATGAAAGAGCATAAACTTTAGTATATAGAGCATTTACAGAAAAAGTCAATATTTTAGAAGGGTTAACCTGGATTTTGGAAAATTTTCAAAATTTAAATATCTGGTTTTAATGTATAGTTTAATAGAGAACTAACAAAGATGATGGTCAAAGAGGTTAGAACATTGGTTGCCTCCGTTTCAATAGAAAATGAAGATTTTATAATTTTAATTCCACTAATCTAGGCAGTATATGAAATTTTACTAAACTAAATGTTAAAAAATTAGAATGATTCCTATACCATGAAAAATAGTTTAGAATACATTAATTCAAATGTATAATGTGTTTTGATTTTTTTAAAAAATGAAAGAGCATAAACTTTAGTGTATAGAGCATTTAAAAAAAGTCAATATTTTAGAAGGGGTGTTAACCCACGGATTTTGGAAAATTTTCAAAAATTTGAATATCTGGTTTTAATGTATAGTTTATATAGAACTAACATAAGATGATGGTTAAAGAGGTTTAGAACCTTGGTTGCCTCCGTTTCTATAGAAAATGAAGATTTTATCATTTTAATTCCACTAATCTAGGCATTATATGAAATTTTACTGAACTAAATGTTAAAAAATCAAAATGGTTCCTATACCATGAAAAAGAGTTTAAAATACATTAATTCAAATGTATAATGTGTTTTGATTTTTTTAAAAAATGAAAGAGCATAAACTTTAGTATATAGAGCATTTACAGAAAAAGTCAATATTTTAGAAGGGGTGTTAACCCACGGATTTTGGAAAATTTTCAAAAATTTGAATATCTGGTTTTAATGTATAGTTTTATATAGAACTAACATAAGATGATGGTTAAAGAGGTTTAGAACCTTGGTTGCCTCCGTTTCTATAGAAAATGAAGATTTTATCATTTTAATTCCACTAATCTAGGCATTATATGAAATTTTACTAAACTAAATGTTAAAAAATTAGAATGATTCCTGTACCATGAAAAAGAATTTCGAATTATTCAAATGTATAATGTGTTTTGATTTTTTTAAAAATTGAAAGAGCATAAACTTTAGTATATAGAGCATTTACCGAAAACTCAATATTTTAGAAGGTGTTAACCCACGGATTTTGGAAAATTTCAAAAATTTAAAAATCTGGTTTTGATGTATAGTTTCTTAGAGAACTAACATAATACGATGGTCAAAGAGGTTTTTAGTTCCTTTGTTGCCTCCGTTTTTACAGAAAATGAAGATTTTATAATTATAATTCCACTAATCTAGGCAGTATATGAAATTTTACTAAACTAAATGTTATAAAATTAGAATGATTCCTATATACCATGAAACATAGTTTAGAATACATTAATTCAAATGTAGAATGTGTTTGATTTTTTTAAAAAAAATTAAAGAATATAAAGTTTAATATATAGAGCATTTACCGAAAAACTCAAAATTTTAGCAGGCCTTTCAACCAATCGATACGACCCCGAAGAGCAGCTTTTGCTAAAACTCGAGCAGTTTCTTGAAAACTTGCTTCGGATATAAAACTTTGAGTATTCAAAGATGCTCGAGTTATTCCTAATAAAACGGCTCGATAACAGATTGCTTCTTCTAAAGCACGCCCATGCGTTCTGCTCGTAACAATCCAATCAATTCTCCAGGTAAAAAAACATTAGACATTCCCTCTTCTGAAACCAAAACTTTTGATGTTATTTGACGTACAATAATTTCGATATGTCTATTATGAATCTGCACCCCCTGGGATCTATAAACCTTTTGAATCTTATTAACCAAAGAAATACGACTTTGCACTATAGTTAGCTCAGCACCAATCAAGAATCCCCAAGACACACTGATTTATGAAAATATTCCAAAATTGAAGAATCCTGTTTTAATGTATAGTTTCATAGAGAACTAAAATAAGATGATGGTCAACGAGGTTTAGAACCTTTGTTGCCTCCGTTTCTTTAGAAAATGAATATTTTATAATTGTAATTCCACTAATCTAGGCAGTATATGAAATTTTACTAAACTTAACGTTAAAAAAATAAAATAATTCCTATATACCATGAAAAAGATTTTAGAATACATTAATTCAAATGTAGAATGTGTTTTGATTTTTTTTTAAATTAAAGAGCATAAACTTCAGTTTATAGAGCATTTACCGAAAAACTCAATATTTTAGAAAGGGTAAACCCACAGATTTTGGAAATTTTTCAAATTTTAAAAATCTGGTTTTAATGTATAGTTTCATATAGAACTAACATAAGATGATGGTCAAAGAGGTTTAGAATCTTTGTTGCCTTTGTTTCTATAGAAAATTAAGATTTTATAATTGTAATTCCATTAATAGAGTCAGTATATGAAATTTTACGAAACTAAATGTTAATAAATTAGAATGATTCCTATATACCATGAAATATAGTTTAGAATAGGTTATTCAAATGTAGAATGTTTTTGTTTTTTATAACATTAAAGAATATAAACTTCAATATATAGAGCATTTACCAAAAAAACTCAATATCTTAGAAAGGGGTTAACCCACGGATTTTGGAAAATAATCAAAAATTTAAAAATCCGGTTTTAATGCATAGTGTGATAGAGAACTAACATAAGATGATGGTCAAAGAGGTTAAGAACCTTTGTTGCCTCCGTTTCTCTAAAAAATGAATATTTATAATTGTAATTCCACTAATATAGGCAGTATATGAAATTTTACAAAACTAAATGTTAAAAAAATAGAATGATTCCTATATACCATGAAAAAGAGTTTGGAATACGTTAATTGAAATTTATAATGTGTTTAGAGTTTTGTTTTTTAAAATAAAAGAGCATAAGTTTCAGTATATCGAGTATTTAAAAAACTCACTATTTTAGGGGTTTAACCCACGGATTTTGGAAAATTTTCAAAAATTTAAAACTCTGATTTTAATGTATAGTTTCATAGAGAACTAACATAAGATGATGGTCAAAGAGGTTTCGAACCGTTGTTGCCTCCGTTACTCTAGAAAATGAATATTTTATTATTGTAATTCCACTAATCTAGGCAATATATGAAATTTTACTAAACTAAATGTTAAAAAATTAGAATGATTCGTATATACCATGAAACACAGTTTAGAATATGTTAATTCAAATGTAGAATGTGTTTGATTTTTTTTTTAAATTACAGAATATAAACTTCAATTAAAGAGCATTTACCGAAAAACTCCTTATTTTAAAAGGGGTTAACCCACAGATTTTTTTAAAAAAATCAAATATATCACAATCTTGTTTAAATGCATAGTTGCATCCTGTACTGACATAGGATGATGATCCAAGAGGTTTAAATACTTTTTTGTCTCCGTTTCTCTAAAAAATAGATATTTTCATAGTGGTAAGTTCACTGATTTAGGCAGTATATAAAGCATTACTAATTTAATGGTTAAAAAAATTAGAACGATGACCATGTACCATGGAAGATAGTTTAACATTTATTAATAAAAATTTATAAAGTTGTTAGGGATTTTTAAACAACATTAAAGAAAAACTTCAATATATACAGCAATTAAAGAAAAACTCAATAATATCATAGGGGTTAACCCATAAATTTTTTTTAAAAATCAAAAATAAAAAAATCTTGTTTAATTGCATAGTTGCATCGTGTACTGACAAAGGATGATCATCAAAAAGGTTTAAATATTTTGTTGTCTCCGTTTCTCTAAAAAATAGATATTTTCATAGTGGTAAGTTCACTGATTTAGACAATATATGAAGTTTTACTAATTTAATTGTTAAAAAATTAGAATGATGACCATGTACCATGAAAGAGAGTTTAACATATATTAATAAAAATTTATAACGTGGTTAGGGATTTTTAAACAACATTAAAGAAAAACTTCAATATATACAGCAATTAAAGAAAAACTCAATAATTTCATAGACAAATTTTTTAAAAAAATAAAAATAAGACAATCTTTTTTAATTGCATAGTTTCATCGTGTACAAACATAGGATGATGTTCAAAGAGGTTTAAATACTTTGTTGTCTCCGTTTCTCTAAAAATAGATATTTTCATACTGGTAAGTTCAATGATTTAGACAGTATATGAAGTTTTACTAATTTAATTGTTATAAATTTAGAACGACCTGTACCATGAAAGAGAGTTTAACATACATTAACAGAAATTTATGAAGTGGTTAGGGATTTTTAAACAACATTAAAGAAAAACTTCAATATATACAGCAATTAAAGAAAAACTCAATATTTTCGTAAGGGTTGTTAACCCACATATTTTTTTAAAAAAAAATCAAATATATAACAATCTTGTTTAAATGCATAGTTGCATCCTGAACTAACATAGGATGATGATCAAAAAGGATTAAATACTTTGTTGTCTCCGTTTCTCTAAAAAATTGATATTTTCATAGTGGTAAGTTCATTATATTAGACAGTATATGAAGTTTTACTAATTTAATTGTTAGAAATTTAGAACGATGACCACGTACCATGAAAGAGAGTTTACATACATTAATAAAAATTTAAAAAGTGGTTAGGGATTTTTAAACAACCTTAAAGAAAAACTTCAATATATACAACAATTAATCAAAAACTCAATAATTTCGTAGGGGTTGTTAACCCACCGAATTTTTTAAAAAAATCAAAAATATGAAAATCTTGTTTAATTGCAGAGTTGCATCGTGTACATACATAGGATGATGGTCAAACAGGTTTAAATACTTTGTTGTCTCCGTTTCTCTAAAAAATTGATATTTTCATAGTGGTAAGATCACTGATTTAGACAGTATATGAAGTTTTAATAATTTAATTGTTAAAAATTTAGAACGATGACCATGTATCATGAAAGAGAGTTTAACATACATCAATAAAAAATTTATAAAGTGGTTAGGGATTTTTAAAAAACATTAAAGAAAAACTTCAATATATACAGCAATTAAAGAAAAACTCAATAATTTCATAGGGATTAACCCACAAATTTTTTTTTTAAACCAAAAATATGACAATCTTGTTTAATTACATAGTTGCATCGTGTACTGACATAGGATGATGATCAAAGAGGTTTAAATACTCTGTTGTCTCCATTTCTCTAAAAATAGATATTTTCATAGTTGTAAGTTCACTGATTTAGACAGTATATAAAGTTTTACTAATTTAATTGTTAAAAATTTAGAACGATGACCATGTATCATGAAAGAGAGTTTAACATACATCAATAAAAAATTTATAAAGTGGTTAGGGATTTTTAAAAAACATTAAAGAAAAACTTCAATATATACAGCAATTAAAGAAAAATTCAATAATTTCATAAGGGTTAACTCACAAATTTTTTAAAAAAAATCGAAAATAAGAAAATCTTGTTTAATTGCATAGTTGCATCGTGTACTGACATAGGATGATGATCAAAGAGGTTTAAATATTTTGTTGTCTCCGTTTCTCTAAAAAATAGATATTTTCATAGTGGTAAGTTCACTGATTTAGACAATGTATGAAGTTTTACTAATTTAATTGTTAAAAAATTAGAACGATGACCATGTACCATGAAAAAAAGTTTAACATATATTAATAAAAATTTATAACGTTTTTAGGGATTTTTAAACAACATTAAAGAAAAACTTCAATATATACAGCAATTAAAGAAAAACTCAATAATTTTATAGGGGTTAACCCACAAATTTTTTTAAAAAATCAAAAATAAGACAATCTTGTTTAATTGCATAGTTGCATCGTGTACAAACATAGGATGATGTTCAAAGTGGTTTAAATACGTTGTTGTCTCCGTTTCTCAAAACAAATAGATATTTCATAGTGGTAAGTTCAATGATTTAGACAGTATATGAAGTTTTACTAATTTAATTGTTAAAAATTTAGACCGATGACCATGTACCATGAAGGAGAGTTTAACATACATTAACAAAAATTTATGAAGTGGTTAGGGATTTTTAAACAACATTAAAGATAAACTTCAATATATACAGCAATTAAATAAAAACTCAATATTTTTGTAGGGGTTGTCAACCCACATATTTTTTAAAAAAAATCAAATATATAACAATCTTGTTTAAATGCATAGTTGCATCCTGTACTAACATAGGATGATGATCAAAGACGATTAAATACTTTGTTGTCTCCATTTCTCTAAAAAAATAGATATTTTCATAGTGGTAAGTTCACTATATTAGACAGTATATAAAGTTTTACTAATTTAATTGTAAGAAATTTAGAACGATGACCACGTACCATGAAAGAGAGTTTACATACATTAATAAAAATTTAAAAAGTGGTTAGGGATTTTTAAACAACCTTAAAGAAAAACTTTAATATATACAACAATTAAAAAAAAACTCAATAATTTCGTAGGGGTTAACCCACAGATTTTATAAAAAATCAAAAATATGAAAATCTTGTTTAATTGCAGAGTTGCATCGGGTACAGACATAGGATGATGGTCAAAGAGGTTTAAATACATTGTTTTCTCTGTTTCTCTAAAATATTGATATTTTCATAGTGGTAAGTTCACTGATTTAGACAGTATATGAAGTTTTACTAATTTAATTGTTAAAAAATTAGAACGATGACCATGTATCATGAAAGAGAGTTTAACATACATTAATAAAAAATTATAAAGTGGTTAGAGATTTTTAAAAAACATTAAATAAAAACTTCAATATATACAACAATTAAAGAAAAACTCAATATTTTCGTAGGGGTTAACCCAAAATTTTTTTTTTTTAAATCAAAAATATGACAATCTTGTTTAATTGCATAGTTGCATCGTGTACTGACATAGGATGATGATCAAAGGGGTTTAAATGCTTTGTTGTCTCTGTTTCTCTAAAAAATAGATATTTTCATGGTGGTAAGTTCACTGATTTAGACAACATATAAAGTTTTACTAATTTAATTGTTAAAAAATTTATATTGATGACCGTGTACCATGAAAGAGAGTTTAACATACATTAATAAAAATTTATAAAGTGGTCAGGGATTTAAAAAAAAAAAACATTAAAGAAAAACTTCAATATATACAGCAATTAAAGAAAAACTCAATATTTTCGTAGGGGTTAACCCACAGATTTTTTAAAAAAAAAATCAAAAATATAAAATCTTGTTTAAATGCTTAGTTGCATCGTGTACTAAAATAAGATGATGGTCATTGAGGTTTAAATACTTTGTTGTCTCCGATTCTCTTATAAAATAGATATTTTAATAGTTGTAAGTTCACTGATTTAGACAGTATATGAAGCTTTACTAATGTAATAGTTAAAAATTTAGAACGATGACCATTTAGCATGAAAGAGAGTTTAAGATACAATAAAAAAAATTTATAAAGTGGTTAGGCATTTTTAAAAACATTAAAGAAAAACTCAATAATTTCATAGGGGTTAACCCACAAATTTTTTTAAAAATCTAAAATAAGAAAATCTTGTTTAATTGCATATTTTCATTGTGTACAAACATAGGATGATGTTCAAAGAGTTTTAAATACTTTGTTGTCTCCGTTTCTCTAAAAAAATTGATATTTTCATAGTGGTAAATTCAGTGATTTAGACAGTATATGATATTTTACTAATTTAATTGTTAAAAAATTAGAACGATGACCATGTACCATGAAAGAGAGTTTACATACATTAATAAAAATTTAAAAAGTGTTTAGGGATTTTTAAACGACCTGAAAGAAAAACTTCAATATATACAGCAATTAAAGAAAAACTCAATAATTTGTAGGGGTTGACCCACTGATTTTTTTAAAAAAAAAATTGAAAATATGACAATCTTGTTTAATTGTATAGTTGCATCGTGTACTGACATAGGATAATGATCGAAGAGGTTTAAATACTTTGTTGTCTCCGTTTCTCTTAAAAAATGATATTTTCATAGTGGTAAGTTCACTTATTTAGACAATATATGAAGTTTTACTAATTTAATTGTTAAAAATTTAGAACGATTACCATGTACTATGAAATAGAGTTTAACATACATTAATAAAAATTTACAAAGTGGTTAGAGATTTTAAAAAAAAACATTAAAGAAAAATTTCAATATATACAACAATTAAAGAAAAACTCAATATTTTTGTAGGGTTAACCCACATATTTTAAAAAAAAAAATAAAAAATATGAAAATCTTGTTTAAATGCACAGTTGCATCGTGTACAGACATAGGATGATGGTCAAAGAGGTTTAAATACTTTGTTGTGTCTGTTTTTCTAATAAGTAGATATTTTCATTGTGGTAAGTTCACTGATTTAGACTGTATATGGAGTTTTACTAATTTAATTGTTAAAAATTTAGAACGATGACCATGTACCATGAAAGAGAGTTTAACATATTTAAATAAAAATTTAAAAAGTGGTTAGGTATTTTTAAACAACATTAAAGAAAAACTTCAATATGTACAACAATTAAAGAAAAACTCAATAATTTCGTAGGGGTTAACCCACAGATTTTTTTTAAAAAACAAAAATATGAAAATCTTGTTTAATTGCAGAGTTGCATCGTGTACAGACATATGATGATGGTCAAAGAGGTTTAAATACTTTGTTGTCTCCGTTTCCCTAAAAAATAGATATTTTCATAGTGGTAAGTTCACTGATTTAGACAGTATATGAAGTTTTACTAATTTAATTGTTAAAAAATTTAGAAGGATGACCATGTATCATGAAAGAGAGTTTAACATACATTAATAAAAATTTAAAAAGTGGTGAGGGATTTTTAAAAAACATTAAAGAAAAACTTCAATATATACATAAATTAAAGAAAAATTCAATAATTTTGTAGGGGTTAACCCACAGATTTTTTTAAAAAAAAAATTGAAAATATGACAATCTTGTTTAATTGTATAGTTGCATCGTGTACTGACATAGGATAATGATCGAAGAGGTTTAAATACTTTGTTGTCTCCGTTTCTCTAAAAAAATGATATTTTCATAGTGGTAAGTTCACTTATTTAGACAGTATATGAAGTTTTACTAATTTAATTGTTAAAAATTTAGAACGATTACCATGTACCATGAAAGAGAGTTTAACATACATTAATAAAAAATTATAAAGTGGTTAGGGATTTTTAAACAACATTAAAGAAAAACTTCAATATATACAGCAATTGAAGAAAAACTCAATAATTTCGTAGGGATTAATCCACGGAATTTTTAAAAAAAATCAAAATATGAAAATCTTATTTAATTGCATAGTTGCATCGTGTAATGACATAGGATGATGGTCAAAGAGGTTTAAATACTTTGTTGTCTCCATTTCTCTAAAAAATAGATATTTTCATAGTGGCAAATTCACTGATTTAGACAGTATATAAAGCTTTACTAATTTAATTGTTAAAAGTTTAGAACGATGACCTTGTACTATGAAAGAGAGTTTAACATACATTTATAAAAATTTACAAAGTGGTTAGAGATTTTAAAAAAAAAAAACATTAAAGAAAAACTTCAATATATACATCAATTAAAGAAAAACTCAATATTTTTGTAGGGTTAACCCACATATTTTTTAAAAAAAAAATCAAAAATATGACAATCTTGTTTAATTGCATAGTTGCATCGTGTACTGACATAGGATGATGATCAAAGAGGTTTAAATACTTTGTTGTCTCCGTTTCTCTAAAAAATAAATATTTTCATAGTGGTAAGTTCACTGATTTAGACTGTATATGGAGTTTTACTAATTTAATTGTTAAAAAATTAGAACGATGACCATGTACCATGAAAGAGAGTTAAACATATATTATTAAAAATTTATAAAGTGGTTAGGGATTTTTAAACAACATTAAAGAAAAACTTCAATATATACATCAATTAAAGAAAAACTCAATAATTTCATAAGGGTTAACCCACAAATTTTTTTAAAAAATCGAAAATATGACAATCTTGTTTAATTGCATAGTTGCATCGTGTACAAACATAGGATGATGTTCAAAGAGGTTTAAATACTTTGTTGTCTCCGTTTATCTAAAAAATAGATATTTTCATAGTGGTAAGTTCAATGATTTAGAAGTATATGAAGTTTTACTAATTTAATTGTTAAAAATTTAGAAAGATGACCATGTACCATGAAAGAGAGTTTAACATACATTAACAAACATTTATGAAGTGGTTAGGGATTTTTAAACAACATTAAAGAAAAACTTCAATATATACAGCAATTAAAGAAAAACTCAATATTTTCGTAGGGTATTTTTTAAACTCAAGATTTTTTAAAAAAAATCAAATATATAATAATCTTGTTTAAATGCATAGTTGCATCGTGTACTGACATAGGATGATGATCAAAGAGGTTTAAATACTTTTTTGTCTCCATTTTTCTAAAAAATAGATATTTTCATAGTGGTAAGTTCAGTGATTTAGACAGTATATGAAATTTTACTAATTTAATTGTTAAAAATTTAGAACGATGACCATGTACCATGAAAGAGAGTTTACATACATTAATAAAAATTTAAAAAGTGGTTAGGGATTTTTAAACAACCTTAAAAAAAACTTCAATATATACAGCAATTAAAGAAAAACTCAATAATTTCGTAAGGGTTAACCCACAGATTTTTTTAAAAAATCAAAAATATAACAATCTTGTTTAATTGCATAGTTGCATCGTGTACTGACATAGGATGATGGTCAAAGAGGTTTAAATACTTTGTTGTCTCCATTTCTCTAAAAATAGATATTTTCATAGTGGTAAGTTCACTGATTTAGACAGTATATAAAGCTTTACTAATTTAATTGTTAAAAGTTTAGAACGATGACCATGTACTATGAAAGAGAGTTTAACATACATTAATAAAAATTTACAAAGTGGGTAGGGATTTAAAAAAAACATTAAAGAAAAACTTCAATATATACAACATTTAAAGAAAAACTCAATATTTTCGTAAGGGTTAACCCACAGATTTTAAAAAAAAAAAACAAAAATATGAAAATCTTGTTTAATTGCAGAGTTGCATCGTGTACAGACATATGATGATGGTCATAGAGGTTTAAATACTTTGTTGTTTCCGTTTCCCTAAAAAATAGATATTTTCATAGTGGTAAGTTCACTGATTTAGACAGTATATGAAGTTTTACTAATTTAATTGTTAAAAAATTTAGAAGGATGACCATGTATCATGAAAGAGAGTTTAACATACATTAATAAAAATTTAAAAAGTGGTTAGGGATTTTTAAAAAACATTAAAGAAAAACTTCAATGTATACAACAGTTAAAGAAAAATTCAATAATTTTGTACGGGTTAACCCACAGATTTTTTTTAAAAAAAAAATTGAAAATATGACAATCTTGTTTAATTGTATAGTTGCATCGTGTACTGACATAGGATAATGATCGAAGAGGTTTAAATACTTTGTCATCTCCGTTTCTCTAAAAAATGATATTTTCATAGTGGTAAGATCACTTATTTAGACAGTATATGAAGTTTTACTAATTTAATTGTTAAAAATTTAGAACGATTACCATGTACCATGAAAGAGAGTTTAACATACATTAATAAAAATTTATAAAGTGGTTAGGGATTTTTAAACAACATTAAAGAAAAACTTCAATATATACAGCAATTGAAGAAAAACTCAATAATTTCGTAGGGGTTAATCCACAGATTTTTTAAAAAAAAAATCAAAATATGACAATCTTATTTAATTGCATAGTTGCATCGTGTAATTACATAGGATGATGGTCAAAGAGGTTTAAATACTTTGTTGTCTCCATTTCTCTAAAAAATAGATATTTTCATAGTGGCAAATTCACTGATTTAGACAGTATATAAAGCTTTACTAATTTAATTGTTAAAAGTTTAGAACGATGACCATGTACTATGAAAGAGAGTTTAACATACATTAATAAAAATTTACAAAGTGGTTAGAGATTTTAAAAAAAAAACATTAAAGAAATACTTCAATATATACAACAATTAAAGAAAAATCAATATTTTTGTAGGGTTAACCCACATATTTTTTTAAAAAAAATTAAAAATATGATAATCTTGTTTAATTGCATAGTTGCATCGTGTACTGACATAGGATGATGATCAAAGAGGTTTAAATACTTTGTTGTCTCCATTTCTCTAAAAAATAGATATTTTCATAGTGGTAAGTTCACTGATTTAGACTGTATATGGAGTTTTACTAATTTAATTGTTAAAAAATTAGAACGATGACCATGTACCATGAAAGAGAGTTTAACATATATTAGTAAAAATTTATAAAGTGGTTAGGTATTTTTAAACAACATTAAAGAAAAACTTCAATATATACATCAATTAAAGAAAAACTAAATAATTTCATAGGGGTTAACCCACAAATTTTTTTTAAAAAATCGAAAATATGACAATCTTGTTTAATTGCATAGTTGCATCGTGTACAAACATAGGATGATGTTCAAAGAGGTTTAAATACTTTGTTGTCTCCGTTTATCTAAAAAATAGATATTTTCATAGTGGTAAGTTCAATGATTTAGACAGTATATGAAGTTTTACTAATTTAATTGTTAAAAATTTAGAAAGATGACCATGTACCATGAAAAAGAGTTTAACATACATTAACAAACATTTATGAAGTGGTTAGGGATTTTTAAACAACATTAAAGAAAAACTTCAATATATACAGCAATTAAATAAAAACTCAATATTTTCGTAGGGGTTAACCCACAGATTTTTTAAAAAAAATCAAATATATAATAATCTTGTTTAAATGCATAGTTGCATCGTGTACTGACATAGGATGATGATCAAAGAGGTTTAAATACTTTTTTGTCTCCATTTCTCTAAAAAATAGATATTTTCATAGTGGTAAGTTCAGTGATTTAGACAGTATATGAAATTTTACTAATTTAATTGTTAAAAATTTAGAAGCGATGACCATGTACCATGAAGAGAGTTTACATACATTAATAAAAATTTAAAAGTGGTTAGGGATTTTAAACAACCTTAAAGAAAAACTTCAATATATACACAATTAAAGAAAAACTCAATAATTTAGTAGGGTTAACCCACGATTTTTAAAAATCAAAAATAGAACAATCTTGTTTAATTGCATAGTTGCATCGTGTAATGACATAGGATGATGGTCAAAGAGGTTTAAATACTTTGTTGTCTCCATTTCTCTAAAAATAGATATTTTCATAGTGGTAAGTTCACGATTTAGACAGTATATAAAGCTTTACTAATTTAATTGTTAAAAGTTTAGAACGATGACCATGTACTATGAAAGAGAGTTTAACATACATTAATAAAATTTACAAAGTGGGTAGATATTTAAAAAAACATTAAAGAAAAACTTCAATATATACAACATTTAAAGAAAACTCAATATTTTCGTAAGGGTTAACCCACAGATTTTTAAAAATCAAAAATATGACAATCTTGTTTAATTGCATAGTTGCATCGTGTACAGACATATGATGATGGTCATAGAGGTTTAAATACTTTGTTGTCTCCGTTTCCTAAAAATAGATATTTTCATAGTGGTAAGTTCCTGATTTAGACAGTATATGAAGTTTTACTAATTTAATTGTTAAAAATTTAGAAGGATGACCATGTACCATGAAAGAGAGTTTAACATACATTAATAAAAATTTAAAAAGTGGTTAGGGATTTTAAAAAAAAAATTAAAGAAAAACTTCAATATATACAAAGTTAAAGAAAAATTCAATAATTTTGTAGGGGTTAACCCACAGATTTTTTAAAAAAATCAAAAATATGAAAATCTTGTTTAATTGCAGAGTTGCATCGTGTACAGACATATGATGATGGTCAAAGAGGTTTAAATACTTTGTTGTCTCTGTTTCCCTAAAAAATAGATATTTTCATAGTGGTAAGTTCACTGATTTAGACAGTATATGAGTTTTACTAATTTAATTGTTAAAAAATTTAGAACGATGACCATGTATCATGAAAGAGAGTTTAACATACATTAATAAAAATTTAAAAGTGGTTAGGGATTTTTAAAAAACATTAAAGAAAAACTTCAATATATACAACAATTAAAGAAAAACTCAATAATTTTGTAGGGGTTAACCCACTGATTTTTTAAAAAAATAAATTGAAAATATGACAATCTTGTTTAATTGTATAGTTGCATCGTGTACTGACATAGGATAATGATCGAAGAGGTTTAAATACTTTGTTGTCTCCGTTTCTCTAAAAAAATGATATTTCCATAGTGGTAAGTTCACTTATTTAGACAGTATATGAAGTTTTACTAATTTAATTGTTAAAAATTTAGAACGATTACCATGTACCATGAAAGAGAGTTTAACATACATTAATAAAAATTTATAAAGTGGTTAGGGATTTTTAAACAACATTAAAGAAAAACTTCAATATATACGAAGAAAAACTCAATAATTTTGTAGGGGTTAATCCACAGATTTTTTAAAAAAATCAAAATATGACAATCTTATTTAACTGCATAGTTGCATCGTGTAATGACATAGGATGATAGTCAAAGATGTTTAAATACTTTATTGTCTCCATTTCAATAAGCAAATCCTTCACTCGGAACCCTAAATATTATATTATTTCACATTATTGATGAGTCGTTGCCTCTCCCAAAAGAAGTCTTTGTCATGTTGAACCACATGGCTTCTTCTCCACTCAATCAAAACACGCATACTCCCACAAATCTATGCATGTTATTTTACCAAAAAAAATATATGCATGTTCTAACTATAGAAAGGAGGAGGATGATGAGTTATTCACATAGCTTTGATATTACATGATGATATGAAAAAAGTTTTCCTGCAAGATGATAATATGAGGAAGCTATAAAGGAAAGAAGAGGACAAGGCATGGCCACTCCCATGTGCTTCTTCATACTTTTCAAGTCACTTTCTATTATATTTTTATAAACTCTTTTGCTTTTGTTATTTCTTTTTCTTGTCGCTTAGTCATATTTTAGTGTTGGTCCTATATTGTAATAAACAGAAAGAAACAGAAAACAAAAACAAATTGTATCACTTTATTAGTTAATAAAAATTCATATATAGCACCAAAGATCGTATTTTAATCCAATGAGTTTTAGAATAATCAGCTTTTAAAAGATAAACGGAGAACAATATGTACGCACTGAATGAATGTTGTGACTAAAACGAATCAAAGGGTATGCATGTATAGTTTTGGTGTTTGGAAAAAAATATCATGAACTAGCTAACGTTTTTTTGTTATGGGACATAGGAAGTTTTTAACCATTAAAAAAAGGTTTTCTAAATAAACACGACTGGAATGAGTAGTCTATTATTAATCTGTGGTAACATCAACTTGTAGACGATATAAGAGGATAAAACAAACAAACAAACTTTGTAGTGCATACATACGATAGGTACACGAGAGGGGAGGGCCACAATAAAGTTGACTAGATGATTGAGTGACAGATCTATCTCATCGTTCAACACATCAATCATTCTCTAATGCATTCATTCGCATGCTACCATATAATCAAAATCAGTTAACACATTAATAGATACTAATAATCTACCTGTCGGTAATCACAAATCTAAAAGAAAAATCCTATTTCACGTATGTGCAACAAATCTATCTCTTGTTAACTTTCACGTATGTAGTACCTAAGATGATATAGTACATCCCATGCTGAAGGGATTTAAAGTACACCAAAAGATTCATATGGATTTAGTCTAGTCAGTGTTCTACAAATTGGGTTTCGCAGTACCTAAACGTTCCCTTAGTCGATAAATCAAGTCTAAACAAAATAATTTAAAAAAAAAAAATCAGATTAGACATTCAAAAAAAAAAACCGATATAATCATATGTCTAAGCAACAATCATCTAACCACCGCTTAGCGATTTCTTCGACATTGAGTCTAATCCAATGGTATCACATCTTATATGAACTAGCTTGGTTAAAGACCCACTTCCACCAACTGCAATGACGTAGATTACAATTAATTAAAAAAACTAATACTAATCGCCTACGGTTTGAATCTTAATGGCAAAGATTTATCAATAATCATACACTACTAATACACATCAAGTTAGTAGTACTTTAGTTTGTCGGATTTGAGTATCGTCAATGAGACTTTTGTCTGACTCATTTCAAAGGTTACTTTAGTTATAATAACGAAGAAAGAAGAATCAAGAGTACTTACACAGATTACACTCAAGCGTATTATGTTTTTATATATTAATATGAAAGTCTTTTGGTGTACACAGAGGGACACAGAGATGGCAGAACGAAAATGACGATTTTAACCTCGCTGAGGAGCTAAGTCTGAGCCGGAGAGAAGCTCGGCTAGAGACTTCATGGCTCTGACTTGCATCTCCAAAGCCTGGATGTAATCCGTTGCTTCTTCTAGAATAACCGGTACAGATTCTTTCTTGCAACCCGGAACTAACCGGCCGAGAACACGTACTTTCCGGTTAACCGTCGGTATACTCTTCTTATTCAGTTTCACAACCGTCACTCTCCGTTTCTTCGATCTTCCGCTGCTACTTCCCGTCGTGATCACGGCCGGGATCGCCGCCGGTCTCTGCCGTTTCTGTTTCCGGAATTTCAGCTTGATCCGATTAGAGAGAATCGCTCTGCTCCAGAGCGTCCTCCCGCGAGCTGAGACAGCGAGGGCGCGGTCCGCGGCTTCGCGGACGGCTTTTCCTCGCTTCTGAGCCGTCGGAGGAGGCGATGTCTCCGTCGCGGCGGCGGCGGAGGAGCTGAGGCGGACCAGTCGCAGCGCCTGGATCAGCTTGGCGGAGTAGTTTCGCTGTTGCTTCTCCGATCTCCATCGCGCGCGGATATCACCGTCTCCGGTGGTTACGGATGCGGAGGAGGAGGAAACAGAGAGTCTCTTCTTCCTTCGAACGAGATCTGTAGAGGTTGGGTGTAGATGCGAAGGCGGTTCAGTATCTGAGATCAGAGACGCCATAACCAGATAATTGAATCTGATCTTATTTTTGCTAAGCGTATAATATAATTAAAAAATGGATAATCTGAGTTTCTGTGAAGTTGAGCGGAAGAGAATTATGAGTGGAGAGAATATTGGAAGAGAAAGGGAAGGGAGAGAAGACAAATATATAAAAGAAGCGAGGCATCATCAAACGTCGTCGTTTTTTCCTATGTGCTATTTTTTTTAGTTTGTTTATTTATTAAACAAAGGCTAAATATAAATTAGTGGCTCTAGTCTCTAGCCCATATATGTGGTTCTGTAATTATGAGAGACATCAGTGTGACTTGAAGCAATGTTTATGTATAGTTTAAAACGTTTATCCTCATGTATTACTGTTAGCATGATTATTAGAAAGAACGTAATATTCAAAGTTTAATTCAATCATGATTTTTTTTTTCAAACATCATCGATAATCTAACGACAGACAGTCAACTAGAGACATAATGGTCACATAACATTTTCAATGTTTGACAAAATACTGTTGCGACAGAAATGATACAAAGATGCTATGTACTCCACGATGTTAAATTGAATGCTGATATAGAAATGCTACAAAGATACTAGTGTGTGTAGGGCATCCATAATGATTGCTTGTTTCCCATTAAACTATGGGCTCAATCGTAATCTGGAGTTGTTTCTTGCGATAAAAGTTAAATGAGCTTATTTACATACAGAGATGTCTAAGAAGGAAGATAACCCTTTTGGTAATTTAAGAGGAAAACCCCTTATATGCGTCATAAAGGTCGATTCTTTGGTGTACTGGAGGAGGAAGGTAGAGATTCAAATGGCATGACAACGTGTAATACAACTATTGGAGAAATCTATTTGTGACTTTCAGTGGTCGTTTAATGGACTGACAAAGCAAAAAGAGAGGGGGCCATAGACTCAAACTTTGGATTTTGTATTCAGTGCAATGATTTCGTAAATGAAGTAAAAGTTTTACTTAAATACTACTTTATACCTAAAGTAAAATACCAAAACAGAATGCATGTGCCATGTAGGGTTAGTGGAATTGCCTCTCTTTAAGGCTTTTTCTTTCTTTTGTTTTTTCCCTGTAAAGACCATTACAGGAGTGTCATTTGGTCCACATATCTTGCAGAAAAGGGAGCCTTTGAACTTCTCCATTTGTAATGTCATAAGCAATTAAGCATTGATAAAACTAGTTTTAAGAAAAAAATAACTTAGTTTATATGTTAGACATGAAAGTACAACCGTGTCATAAACATAAACATACTTTGTTAAGATTTTTCTGGAGTAAAATGTGAGGCTGCATATAGCCCTGGGCAAAAAAACCGGATCCGAAAAACCAAACCGGAACCGAAGCAAAATATCCGAAACCGAAACCGGACCGAAATCCTCAAATACCAGAATGGTACCTATATTTCTATATCCGAAAAACCGGAACCGAACCGGAACCGAACCGAAAACCGAATGGATATCCGAATATCCGAAAAATAAAGTTTCAACTTTCTAATATAAGGTAAAATGTTATCAAGCACATTCGAATCCGGGTTCGATAGGATCAGTGAGAACATTGTTACCACCATACCACATTATCTTTTACCTACTATCTTATATTATACATATATATAGTAATTATATATTAAAATACAATAAAACTTATAAAATTAATATCTTAGTAACTCGAATTCTTGTTTAATTGACGAATATGCAAGTGTGTAACCGCTAGACCACTTGAATTAACATTTTAACTAAAATATTTTGTATATAAATATTTTATTCACATTTAAACGGATACCCAGAACCAAACCGAAATCAAACCGAAACCGAACTGAAATCTTATAAGTACCGATTGGGTATAAGAATGATTTAACCGATATATCCGGAACCGAATGGTTCTTACCCGGAACCGAACCGAATACCCGAATGCCCAGGGCTAGCTGCATAAGATGTTGAAAATGGAATTCATATTTTTTTAAGGTCTTAAGGGTTAATTTATGTACAAGTTATGTAGCATATTCTCTGTACCTTAGAAAGGTATAAGTTACAATGATTGCACATGACAAATTAGTACTCCAGTTATCCACCAAAGGGCCACTTGCTTTAATGTAAACTTATCTATTTCGAATTCAAGAATATCATCTTTTCGTTTTTAAGATACTTCAATTCCCTCAATACTTTAGAATCCAGCCAGATCTATATGCACATGATCTATTTCATCGGCTCATGACCAGACTCGTTTATGAATTTGGTAAAAATAAACACTATTATTTTTAGCGGTTCGTATATAATTCTCATGAGCTTCTATTTCATTGTCATGGCAATATTCTAATCAAACGACATTGAACGGATTAAGAGGTTAACCATTAAACGTGGCTCTTATCCCTATGTAGAAAAAGTACATTTGAAAAAGGAACAACCCTACGAGTCTATGATCTATGGTTCTATGCACCTAATAAATAGTACTAATTTCGAAATAAACATGAGGCTCATCCATATTTCTTATGAGGATTACTTGCACCATGTATGGGGATGATACCATCATACAGAAGATTCTCAGAGATGAATACGTAATAACAATAAAAAGTGAAAGTTTGGAAATCTAGAGAAGTGTTACACTAAAGAGAAAAAGGATTTTTCGAAGATGAACAAATATATATATATATATATATATATATATGTTGCACGTAGGATCGATGTAATGAAACAAGTACACTATAAGATGGCTAATTGATGAGATAACGGATAATTGCCAATAGTTAATCAGTAGTACTGTATACGTTTTTTGTAATTTTAGTATCAACTAAACACTTCATCAGAGAAAAAAAAATACGAAAATACTTGCAGAAATTTTTTTTACAATATGTATCATTTCCAGCTTTTACATGCTTCGCTTCCAAATAAGTAGTTGAGTTTTTGTTTCTCTGTGTGATAGTAAGCGAAGTTCTGTTTAAATAGCACAAATGTGATTATCGTTAGATTAGATTATAAGCATTTTGAAGCCTAACTCTTAATAGAACCAACAACGTTGAGCAAACGTGACAGGTACATGGGAACCGATGAATGAAAATCTCACATTTGTGGATTGGGAAGCTGAATTTTCAAAAGCACAAGATTTAATACCAGGTTTTGACTGATACATGTAAAAAAAAAATATACTATTTCCTAATGGGAGCTCGAATTTCAAAACAAGACTCAGTTTCTCCCAGAGAATAGTCAGCCGAATGAACTATACAAATTCTATGAAAGTTAAGGGGAAAAATGATACCAACCCTTGGTTATAAGGACAAAAAATGGTCATTCATGATCTAATCAATGTCAAGACACAGGGATAAGAGTAAGACCGATGTTATTGACAAAAGAGAAAGGTAATGCATCTCCAATAATTGGTGTGCCCACTAATTCAAATCACTAAGCCTGGATTTTCCTTTAATCACACAGAAACTTTACTTTAAAAAGTTAACCAACAAGAGCTCCTTATCTTTAACACATGTCACATATTAGTTTTTTTTCTTCTTCTGGTGTTTAGTGGCCTACAACTATAGTCTCCAGTAAAAAAAACGAAACAACACAGTCTGGATTATTCTGTCATTCACCTTTTTTAAATACATGAATAGTTTCCAAATCCTAATACTTTGTATCATCATCCATAATGGAGAAGGAACCTACCCTAATACCTCCAAGAGCTAATCCCAAACATTAATGAAAATATATCAAATCAAGCAATTACCCAAAAAGCTTCACAGGCTGGACTTTGCTTAGGATTTGTGTGGCCTAATATACTTAAAAAAGCAAGGAACAACTTGCATTATAATGGAAACAAAGTCTAGCACATGTCTTGGTGAGATCTAAAACATATTAATTTGAGAAGCAACAGAAAACAAGGCATAGCAAATATATGAAACAAAGCTAAGAATGAAACACATCAAAGTAGATTAGGACCTAGAGACATAAATGCCACAGAAGCCTACGTATGGGACCTGTGATGCAGAGAAGACTATGATTTTAGCCAACACGAGTCACCATGATTACAAGATCAAATGTCATATCACTTGTGCCAATAATGTGTAACGACGGATCATTCATTAGTTAGGAATGAGACTAACCAGCAGCTTATAAGGCCTACTTGCAGACTCACTACCGTCAACCTACTAATGGATCTTGTAAGACCACTTACTTTGGGCCTAGCATGTGCTTAAGTTTAAAACTTCCTATCATAAGGCCTAGGAAGTTTGAATTTTATCAAATAAGACTCCACTGAGATATCTGTACTACTCTTCTGCTAGAGAATGTATGGTTCAGTAATTCAAAGAGATCTGTATACTCTAGAAATAAGAACTGTTCGAAAAATGTTAATAGTGATGAAGCTCTAGAGATACTACTAGCCAACTCAAGATAAATCATAAACAGAGATGCAACTTGAAATGACACAGCATAGATTATGAAAGCAAGTCAGAATGCAACCTCTATCATATGCAACATTGGTACTGTTGTTATTATCATGTTATAAAAGGTAGTAAATCTTAAGTGAGTTACCTTGTAACCATTGACAGTGATTTGAATCCTTCAAGTTGGAAGTGGTCCATAGTACGCAACTCTCTCTCCTGACCTGACGGAGACCACAATCGCAGCTAAGACAGCCCAAAGGATAAAAATCAAAAGCACAATGCGGGATTTGCGAGTAACAACTCCATCGATCCAGTTTCTTTCTTCAGGTTTCTCCACTAAACAGATGAATTTCTTCAGGTCACTGATCTCCGCGCGCAAGGACTCCACGGAAGCAGGCAAGTCCACGATCGCCTGAATCCGATCAGCGTCGATGTGAAAATCCTTATTAGTAACGGTCGAAACTGGAGATTCATCAGTCGGAAGAGAAATCTCTGGCATTGATAACAAGTCGAGGCTCGATCCTTGCACAAAACTCTGAGATAAACAAACGTGAATCCAGATCATCATACAGTAACTAACACACGGAATCGCTTCTGGAATTGTTCTTGTCCGTTACTAAGCACACATCAAATCGATTCAATCGCAAGCAGAAAATATCTAATCTCAACGGATCTGAGAATCGGCAAAGCAACAGAACGGAAAACTTCGACGGAGACGAAACCTAGCTAAAACGCGAGAGGAAGCGTACCTCGGCTTCGGAATCGGAGATCGCACCGGAAACCTGAGAGATCGGAGTAGAATCCACCGGATCCTTCGTGCTTTCCACTGACACGTCGGAGAAGGTCGCGCTCTGTCTCTTCTCCGCAACCTTCAGGGAGGAGAAGGAAACGTGATTAGAATTACGGCGGAGGAAGAAGAAACAAAATGGAGATTTAAGGACTGATACGTTCAAATTACCTTCCGATTCTTCATCTCAGGATCCTTGATGAGTCTCTTCGTTGCAGGATCAGATGAGCGCGCAAAGGTTTTCCTGGGAATTTGAATTTCCTTCATCTCTCTCCAGAGCGTTTTTAAATTTGGGAGTTTGTTAGTTTTCGCAACTGTGAAAATTTTGAGCGGAAGATATTTGTAGTAGTATGCTATTTCCGTGGGCTTAATAGTCCACAACTATTTAATTAAAGCCCAGCCCAAGAATATCTAAACTGACGGTTTAGTAGTGGAATTGCAGTCCGGTTCGGTTTTAGCATTGTTTAGCCTTTAGGGTTTCTAACATTGAAGCTCGGAAGACCACTGAACCTCTATAGCCGGAGACTTGATTCGCAGAAACTCAAAGAGAGAGGAGAAGAGTTAGAAGCAATGGAGGGAGGAGAAGAAGCTGGAGCGGAGATAATGGTCGATTCAAAGGACTTACAGCAACAAAGCAAAGCTTTAGACAAGCTCACCGATCGCGTCGAGGATCGCCAGCTCGATTCTAATCGTGTTCAATCGGTTTGTTGCTCTTTCGCTCATCTATATAAAATGATCATCATCCCCTGATTAGTCTTCAGATTTTGAGCTCAGTTAGTGAAAAAATGATTGGGCTTACAAGGTTAATGTACGTGTTTCAGGCAATGGCTTCGATTGCTGCTTCTAGGGAGGCTGATCTGAATGCTAAGAGATTGAGGTAAGTCCTAAGAGATTGAGAGTGTATGTACCAGATGTCTATGTAATTTGCTCTCGGGCTTGGTAGACGTGTCCAGTGTAAAGGATCTCTTTGATTCTTCACATGATAGTGTCGGCGCCAGATATTAATTAGTACCATGTCATGTACGGGTCGATTTTTTTTTTGGTAAAGATGTATGTGAAGATAGGAGGACAAGATTTGTTACATATCAAGATATTATCTTTTGTATCTTACGTTTATCATGAGTGTTGACAAGTTGCTGGAACTTTATATGCATTTATATGCAGGGAGAAGGAACTGGCTTCTGTTAAGATCAATGCCGCAGATGTTGAGCTCATTGTAAACGAACTCGAGGTTAGCTTCTTCCTTTTTTTTCCATCACTAGCTGAAACAATTCGTTATTCTTGTGGATGTGTCCTAAAAGTTTGAAGTTTTGTCTACATTGTAAACGTGGAGCAGCTGGAGAAGAATGTGGTGGAGAGAACTCTAAGGGAGCACAAAGGCGATGCCGTTGCTGCAACTAGGGAATTGCTCTCACGATATCCTCTATGATGGACCAGTACCTGCGTTACTTCTTGCAGTTTCTTTTGTGTGTCTGAGGTTTAAGTGGAAGTATCCGAATATTTAACTCGAGTTTTGAAGTTTCAGTACTAAACTATGAGATATCATCGTTACATTGGCACATACTAAAAGCAAAACAAAATATTAAGTTTAAAATTAATCCGTTGTATCTGATAATTGCTAGAAAAATCCCCCAACAGATATCTTCACCAGAAGTAAGAAAAATTCCCCAATGATGTCGCAATATTCACTCACAATTCTTCTGTACAAGCCCCAACCAATGCTTGATCGCATCAAATATATGATAATAATAACAATATGCAAGTATACACTCTTGCACACCTACTCAACGAGTGCATATTCAAGCACGTGAATAAATCCCTCTCACGCACTTCCTTCTAGCCTCCACCAAAGAAAAGTAGCAAAAACCAATCACCACAGTTACACTAAGCAGCCTGAGTCATACGTTTCTTTTTGGCCATCGGTGTAATGACCCAAACACACCACTTCATGCCTTTCTGTACCAGTCCCACAATTCCAGTGGCTGCCTCAGCTCACCAGACTAGTCTCCTCCACGCTGTAACTAAACTCATCCATTTTTACTGCTCAAAAAATAGATCGAATTCTCTACATTCCTTTGTTTTCATGAACAACTTTCAGTCTTTAAACGGCGCTTTCAGGAACAAAAGAGTCAACTTTTGTTCACTTCAGTTGTCCTTGAGGGGGGAGTTGTCACGTAAGGCAGCACGAGTAGCTTGGAGCTGTATCGTAGACTTCCTTTGCATCTCTCTTAGCTTATCCATCAGTTCTTGGAATGTGGGTCTCAGCTTCGTATCGCTGCAAGGGTTGGACAAACCAAAATAAAAAACATTAAATAATGTCACCTTAGCTGTGAATTATGTTAAACATCAAAATCAAAGAAGAACCGTACAATTAAAGATTATATTCCTCTAGCAAGGATTTTGTGGTGTTCAGTATGTAAAAATTTTACCTGTGCCAACAGCTCTCCATTAATGCGATCCATAAGGGATCAATGTCCTTTGGAATTTCCAGCCTCTGGTTCATGAACCCCACAGCTCCGATCACCTGCACATTTTTCAAATAAGTCTCTTCACATTTGGCCCGTGTATGTGTAGGGAAGTGCAGCAATGGGAACATGAAATCAAATTAGCAGAGATGTTTCCAACATATCCCTGGCTAGACTTGTATACAGTAAACATTTTACGTTCTTTTTTTTTTAACACAAAAATATTTTACGTTCATGTTTACACATTACACCAAGAATAATGGTTTGTATGGTTCTTATAGGGTTGGCGTTAATTATTAGACAACTTAGTTTATAAATACAAATTTCTTATTTTTAGCTTAGTACCAGCTGGCAACTGGAGACACTTTCTTTTCGTCCTTCTATCTATAAAAAAAATGATACCTGCATAGCGTTGAGAGTTTCCCATGGGATCTTCTCGGTGGCAAGCTCCCAGAGTACTACTCCAAAGCTGTAAATATCAGACCTGTATCAACAAATCAAGAGGAGCTAGTTAGCATTGAAGGCTACAGAACAATTACTTAAGAGAGCTCAACCAAACAGAACACGAGAATATACTTCTCATCAGCAGACTCATTTCGAAGAACTTCTGGTGCCATCCATTGAGGCTGCAGAACAGGTAAAACAGCAACCAAATATTATTGTGAGATGTTGGCTTATAAAGTCAGAATTCAAATCGAAAAAGAGCATAGAGTTTAGTACCGTTCCCTTCCCGGACTTGGTTGTTAGGTATGTCTCATGCTTGATACGCGAAAGACCAAAGTCAGCTACCTGTTAAAAGATGTCTCACTTTACCAGTTCATTCACATTCAACGATAATGTTTACCAATGCCCCGTTTTAGAAAATGATATAATTATATTGTGAAGATGGAAAGTTAATAACTATCTGGATTATGGGGAAACAAGTGTATCAAGATGAATATCTTACTTTAACGGTCCAGTTCTTGTCTACCAGCAGATTTGACGACTTCAGATCACGATGGACGATGGGTGGACTACAATGGTGAAGATAGTTCATACCGCGAGCCTGTGTTAAGAGTCATATAATATGATGTATGAGATGTAAGGCGACTTGAGACAAATAAAGTGGAAAAGAAGGATCACAAGACAGATACAAACAACTAATCAATCAGAGTATCCTCAGAATATTGTCTACGTCCAATCGTCAACGATCATAAAAATGAAAATTTTACATGTCAAATGAATGTATAACTAATACTCACAATGTCCAAAGCCATATGGATACGCCGCCTCCAATCCAGTTTTGATGCATTCCTCTGTAACAGGCGAAAGAGACTTCCACTGCAAATAGTAATTTGAATAATTAGGAGCATGGTTCAGAGCCATGCTTGAAGGCTCATAAGCCCAAAGAAGTGAGAGTAATACTGAAAGGGGTGAGACCAGACCGTGGAAGGAACTCGGACACTATACAAAGGCGTGGAGGTGAAGTCACAGCTCCCATAAAGAGCAGGACGTTAGGATGTCTAAGTCTTTTCATCAACAGTACCTTTACAATAAAACAAAACAACATAAATAATAAGGATTTGGATTGAGCTGTTATCAGACATGATTTACTATTCGGTTCCATGCAGTTTGTAAATGAGCATTCTTTAGTACAGAAAACTGGTGTACTTGAAGAATCAATCTGAGTAGTGTGATATGAAAGACAGAGGTTAGATGTTGCTTCTACTAATAACAAATAAAATGTCAAATGTCTTTTGTCAAAACTACATTCAGAGAAATCACTATTGGCAACAGACTAAAAACAATACCTCTTGTCTAAAAGATTGTATAACGTCTTCTGAGTATTCTTGCTTGGAAAACACTTTAACAGCTACATCCTGCGGTGATATACCAGCTCTCAATAAGACAAAACTTTAAACTTGCATTTTTTTAGCTATTAGAGAAGCGTTTATAAATATATGAAGCAAAGAACTTACAGATCCAAACCAGAGACCATGGTAGACAGTCCCACATGAACCTGTGAAATGGAAAATTGCATGTTAGCATAAATATGAAGTTACAAAGAATGATGTGTGTGGCAAACGAATCAATCAATCACCTTGTCCGATTTGTTCTCCAATTGTCAAATCATCCCATAAAATTTCATATTCCAGGCCATCACTATCAGTATCATCAATCTTGTTCATCACACTGCTGCTAGTACTTCCGCAGCTACTAGCGCTGCTTGTACTGTTCGCATTAATAGAGGAAGACCACATACTACCTCCCTCATTATTTGTACGCTTATTACTTTCAAAGGCAAGGCTTTCAGACTTAACACCAGAAGAGGGAATAATCTGGTGAGTCTTATCTTTCCCTTGTCCATTTTGTACCCAAGGCCATACAGAGTGAGTTGGCCTTCCTTTTGAACCTTCCTGCTCATTCCCTTTCCATGGCCATGATAAACCTTTCTTCACCATCCATTCTTCAGCTTTTGAGGTGAGAACCTTATGGATCGCAGGCTTTTCATCGCTCTCATCACTGGAATCTTTAAAGGGTTTCGAATGAAACTTTTCTTCGCTACATGTGAATACACCAAAAGGAGACTGGACAAAATCCCCTCTTGGCGTGCTGGCACCGCTTGACGCTGCATCGTCCCTGTGGTCAGAGTGAGTAGCACCGAAGACACCATGATCTGAATGATGACTATCCCCACTGCCACCCTCAGAGAGTGTAGCACTACTCTCACCTGCTCGCATTTTCGACCTCACCTTGTTGCTCACCTTGGTCGCCTGCAAATTTTGACACTAGTCAAAACACGCAACAACAAAACAAAAGGTGGGAATAATATGCAACCAACAATTAAACTAACCAAATTTGATATCTTTGACGCTATAGCAGTTTGTATAGGCTGGTCAGAGTCAAGTCCAAGTTTTGAAATAACAGCTTCTTTGGAGTCCAAACCAAGCTTAGAAGCAAAACTATTCCTTGCAGGAACAAAGCTCGTTTCACCTTCTTCTTCCGCCTTTAACTTACCCAAAGAGATCCTCGGGTTCAGATACGGCGCCGTGTTACTCGTGATACAAATGATCCCTATCAGAGTCCCGTCATCATCATAAAACGGGGAACAAGTAGTGACAGCTGAAAACCTCTCCCCTGATTTACTCTTGACAGGAAATTCCCCTGTCCAGCTCTCTCCACGAACACAACGTCTAGCGATATTCATAGCGAAAGCAGCATCACGATCATCCGCAATCACATTAATCGGATTCTCCCCGAGCGCTTCCGCTGCAGAGTAGCCATAAAGCTTCTCCGCCATAGCATTCCTGAAACAAATTACAAATGAACAATGCAGATACCGTCAATGCATGGAATCACATCAAGAATCTAACTAACACATTCTATGTTCGTTAGAGGAATCGAAGAAGACGAGATGAGATGAAAAAAATGGTTCCGTTATTCTGTTACAGAGTCGGTTACTCTGTTTATATATGCGGTTCAATTACATGGTTTACGCTAAACCAACAATACAATCCCGGTTAACTCTGATACTATTCCAAACCCATCCTCCAGCAATTTTCACAAGATCTAACCTACTCACCAGAAGATGATTCGCATGTTTAGATCGAAAGCGTGAACAGCCTGCGCCATCGACTGCAAGATATTCAAATACTGTTTACCAGTGAACTTCCCAGCCGACGGTCCTCCGCCTCCGCCGCCGGGACCTCCGGCTACTCCATCTCTGAGATTGATCGGACCTTGGATACGGCTGTCCTTACGCAACGGCGAAGCGTGGCGGAACGAGGCGGCGCCGCTCTTTCTCCAGGACGGAGCTCCGTCGCCGCCGATGTTTCTCCTCGGCGGACGATGCGGAGAGACCGAATGCGATCGCTGCCGAATCTCCGTGGAGACCTTGAGCCTCGACATCTCCTGCTTCAGATGCTCCTGATTCTCCTCCAGCTCGAGTATCTTCTTGAGAAGCTGCTCCGCGGGTGGAGTCTCCATTGGCGATTCGAATCTGGAGGTGAGCGAGTTGAATCGGGGGATCGTTCGAGTTGAATCGGTTTAAGGAATGGTTTGACTATGGATGAGGATGTATTGACTCTCTCTCTCCCTCTCTCTCTAAGCAGAAAGGTAGAGAAAGTCTCTCTCTCTCTCTCTCTCTCTAGAAGAGAGATGGAATTGAAGAAATGGTCAACAATAATGGAGGAAGCATTCTTTCTTTCCTCCTCACTTATCTTCGCTTCTCTTTTTGATTCGCTTTTCTCCTTGTACACTTTTTCATTTATTTAATATATTTTTTTTTGCTATTTTGTGTTATTCTTGATTCTATCTCCATTTTCCCATTTTTGATAAAAAGGTCGCATTCAATAATAAAAATTACCACAATAGCACACATTTGATTTGATAAGAAGACACTAAATTACTTTAGTTCTTAAATCATAATCCCACCTACCTATTAATACTAAATCAATATAAATTTTAATCAATACAAAAATAAACCCAAATATAAAATAAAAATTTATTTATATTTTAGTTAATGTTATTGTTAATTTTTGAGCGTTAATTATGTCATAAAACATGATTTAATGTTATTGAAGATATTTCTCTAATTTTACAGTTAATTTATTGTTTTTTTATATTTAAATTGAACATATTTTAGATTTCTATTTAGAAAAAAATCTGAATTTTATTGTTTATGTTGACTCGTTTCAAATTAAATAATATTTTCATTAATTGTTCCATATCTTTACAGGTGAGATTAAGTTCTAAACTATATGGAAGGGAATTTGATCCAAAAAACTAACCAAATTTTTTTATCATAAATAAAGTGTTACAAAAGTTAAAATAACCAAAATATTTCAGTAGGTAAATAAACACTTACTCATAGGAATAAATAGTATATTTTTAGGTTTTAAATTTGAGGGGTGGGGTTTTCGGATTTAAGATTTCTAAATATAAATAAATAAATACTGAAAAATAAAATTAAAAATAGTTTCAAAAAGTTTTCGGATATCAAAATAAATTTTAAAATTAAAATAAATGACTAAAATTCAAAATAAAATATAAAAATCGAATTCAAAAACGTATTATTCAAAAATATTTATTTAGATAATTATTTATATTTAAATATCTATAAAGTAATGATATAATAATCTTTTGCCTTTTCGTGAAACCTCTTTAATTATTATTTTTCTTGTAGATTATTTTTGTGAAAAGCCCTGTTTTATAATCTTTTGAGAGAATTGCCCAAATAATAATAGAGTCTCATAATAATAATAAGAGCGTTCCAGATAAGGAAATGATAAGCAACAAAAGAAATGGACACAGGTTGATTTGTTCCTATCTTCTTGGGGGTCTTATGTTTTTGTGATCAAGATTGTTTCCTGTTTTGTCCATTCTCCAGTCATGCATCCACTATTATTGTCATGAGTACGATTAAAGAAAACAATATGTAAATTTGATGAAGTAGTACGTCGTTAGAGTTCCTGTTTTATTTGATAAGCATTTTCTAATGGTTAATGCTACCATTAGCCAGCATGCGTACACTCATTCTCTTATTGGGGTACTTTTTCATATACAGTAAGAACGACTCAGGATATTAAAAACTAATATTGACTTCATATATAGAGGATTGATGTGTAGTCGGTCAAATTTAATGAAAAAAACTTAAAATTCTTTATTTTGCAAAAAGAAGATCCTTTTTTTTTGCTTAAACAAAAAGAAGATCTTTGCGAGACATAATAACTGAAAAAAATCAATGTTCATTATCTTGCGGCCAAAATATGTCATTGTTACCAGTTGATCCATGTTCGAGAAACTTATCAGAATAAAAATGTTTATTTAATACAAAGGTTTGACTTAGAATTGCTGAACGTAGAGAGAGGGAGAGAAGAAAAAAGAGGAGGTTTAGCACACACACAAAAAAAAAGGAGGAGGTTGGCCGGTTCTAATTTATTGGTAGTCGACAATTTGATGGTTAGGCACAGACAAGAACAAAAACTACAATCGCTCAAAGAATCATCATAATACGTAAGAAAGATAATATAGCGTACGTGTACAACACTCGCAGCCTACCAGCGCAAAGGCGCTTCCACATTATTCTTCCTTTTAGATTTCCATTTTTTGATCAAAAAAAAAAAATTCCATTTTTTTTTTTTTTGTAAAAAGGCATTCATATTAAAACAAAAGAAAGAAAATATTACAAGCCTTCAAGGCTAGTTTCTGATGGGCAAGCCCAGTGTTTGAATATTGGATCACATATCAATAGAACTCAAGGCCCAGTAAAGAAGAAGGGTGATTAGAGGCCCAGCAGTAGTGGCGTTTGGAGTTGCCGTAAGTACCTTTCGATACAATCTATGGCGAGGAAAACCATAACTGCATCATCGCTGAAGATGTACTTGGGTTTTCCGATCTGATGCTCGAGATGCGGTTTCTGATTTGCTTGTCTATCACCGCGAAAACGGAGTCGATTGATCGGAAGGTCTGTGAATGAAGTCTTGCATTCCGCTCATGCCAAATCCAGTAGATACATGCTTGCAATGCAAGGAGAGATAATCGCTTTGCGTTCTTTGGTTGAGTGAGATTTTGGAACTGAAGAATGGTGACCTCCCACGACGTTGAGAATTGCAATCGACATCTTGATGTAATTCTTCTCCACAACGATCTGCTGAAGAAGCATTCGAAGAACAGGTGATCCCTGCACTCATCATTAACATTACAAAGCAGACATCGAGGATCAACTGCAATTCCCCAGTTAAGCAGTCGATTTTTTGTAGGACATCGATCCAATACCACCAACCAAGTTAAGAAGCTCTGTCTTGGGATTCCAAATGAGTTCCAGACTACTTTAGCCCACGGTGCCATCGGAACCGGACCCTTGAGATAAGTGTAGACGTCTCCCGTGTTGTACTTCATTGCACTCCTCCCATCAATCACCCATTCAATGGTATCCTCCTCATCCGATAAGTGGATTGTTGTTAAGTGTATTTGAAGAGCAAGTTGGTTGTCCGTTCTTGCAGGAGGTAATCTCCAACTACCTTCATGGAACAGAGACGCTAACGTCGCAGACTTTGGGATCCCTAATCGAGAGGAGTTACCCGTTAGCCATTCAGAGAGGTTCCCAAAAGGTGACCAGTTGTCATACCAGAAGAGTGTTGCTTCACCATTCCCTAAGCGCTTTTTGAGGAGAGGGTGAATCAGAGTTCTCGACTTTATCATTTTGTTCACTAACCAAGAGTACTTAGCATTAGTCTTGACTGTCCAGAAGTTGCTGGAATCACCATTTAAGATTACCTCTTTGAACCAGCAGACCCAAACCGAGTTAGGGCGGAAGAAGAGCATCCATACCAGTTTGAGAATACAAGCAAGGTTCCATGAGTGCAAGTCCTTTACACCGAGTCCACCCTGTTTCTTAGTAAGTGAAACTGTTTCCCAAGCCACTTTCGCTGAGTGGTGTCCTTCACTTCTTCCATTCCATAGGAATAAGCCACACAGCGAATTGATACGGTTAATACAGGATTTTGGTAGGATGAAGCTAGAGCACCAAAAGGTGGATACCCCCGCAATTACTGTTTTGATTAACAGTAATCTTCCAGCAAAGGAGAGTGCTTTGGCTGACCAAGAGGAGAAACGCGCCTTGATTTGTTGCAGTAGGGGTTCGCAATTAACCAGGTTTAGCTTCTTTGTGCAGAGGGGGACACCCAAGTAGCGCATTGGGAGTGAACCGCAAGGCATTCCCGTAGAGACCTGAATCGCGGAAACCTCCTGCTCTGTTAATCCTGAAGCAAAGAAACTCGATTTTTGGAGACTCACTGCTAGGCTAGACCGAAGTTCAAAATCATGAAGAATTTGGAGCACTCTCTGGACAGATTCAAGAGAACCGTCAATGAAAATGAGAAGATCGTCTGCAAAGGAGAGATGCGTCAACTTTGTCTTCTGGCAGTTATGATGGTAAGATAAATTTCCTATCCTTGCTTCTTTATCCAGCATCAAAGACAGACAATTCATTGCAATAACGAAGAGATATGGAGATAATGGGTCACCCTGCCTTAGGCCACGCTTTCCTTTGAAATACCCACTTACGGTTCCATTATAACCAACCATAAACGATGTTGTGCAGACGCAAGCTCGAAGGAGACGAGTGAAAGGTGCTGGCAGATTGTAGCTTTCTAGAGCTGAGAACAAAAAATCCCAAGATAGCGTGTCAAAAGCCTTGGCTATGTCGACTTTAATGGTGATTCTTTTTGAACCCTTGTTCTTATGGTAACCATTTACAAGCTCACTTGCTAATACTGTATTCTCAACTAGCAGTCGACCCTCCACAAACGCTGTCTGATTAGGCAGAATTAGATCTTGAAGAATTGGTTTAAGCCTCCGCACCAGTAGCCTAGAGATTACCTTGTAAATAGTATTGAGACATGAAATAGGTCTGTACTCTGAGATCCTTGATGCTCCCGGGAATTTAGGAACAAGAGAAAGGATCGTAGAGTTTGCAGTTTTAGGAAGGAAACCTGAGTTGAAGAAATCTTGTATTGCAGTCACACATTCTGAGCCTAGTAACGACCACGTAGCCTTGTAGAAAGCTGATGAAAGGCCATCGGGACCCGGAGCTTTGTTGGGGTTTAAAGAGAACATTAGCTTTGATATCTCCTCTAAAGTCGGCATTAACAGAATTTTTTCTTTTTGAAGATGACTGCAGAGGAAAGGAGATAAGCCACGGAACCAGTCTGTTGTTGAGCGCAAATTTGAGGGAAGAAGATCAGGTCCTAAGACAGATTGAAAGTGTGCAATGGCATGGGCACTCATCTCGAGAGGCTCGGTTAGTATAACACCATTTGCTAGAATGAAAGAGCGAATGGCGTTGTAGCTGGCCCTAGCAATGCAAACTCTGTGGAAAAAGGTTGTGTTGAGATCTCCCTCCTTTAGCCAGGTAATCCTTGATTTTTGTCTGAAGTAGCACTCTTCTAGTTGTCTCAAAAATTGCCATTTCTGATTAAGAAGGAGCTCCTCTGCGAAAGTTTGTGGAGATGGAACCGATAGAGCATGTACCTGCGCAAGTTGTAACAAACTGTAAGTCTCTTTAACCCTCTGTTGGATATTTGAGTAATTTTCTTTGTTTAAACTCTTTAAACTTCTCTTGATGTTTTTCAGTTTCCAACACAAAGACGTCAGGTTGGCTGCAGCACTTCCAGCCTGAAACCATGCTTCACTCACAACTTCGATGAAACTCGGGTGTTTAGTTAGGTAGTTTAGGAATTTGAAAGGTTGAGTGCCGGCTTTAGGGAGTTGGTATGCCAGGTCAGTGAGGCAAGGGGTGTGGTCAGAAAGGGCTGGTGGAAGAAAGATGGAAGAGGCATGGGGAAAGATAGTGATAACTTCACTGTTTACCAGGAATCTGTCAAGCTTTTTTGATAAAGGGGAGAGAAGTCTTTTATTTGACCAGGTATGGATTGGACCTTGGAATCTTAGGTCAAAGACTCCTAACTGATGAAGACAATCCCTGAACTGATACATCCGAGAGGATTTGTTGAAATTGAAAGCAGAGTGTTCAAAGCTATGCAGAATCTGGTTGAAGTCCCCTCCAATCATCCATGGTTTTGTATCTAGAGCATACGCCTGATGGAGATCAAGCAACTCAACCCATAACTCATTTCTTTCCTCACTAAAGTTGGACGCATAGATGGCGGTATAGGTGATAGGGGAGCAGTTAGGAAGAGAAACTTCACAAGTGAGCATTTGGCGAGATTGAGAGATAATCTGGACCTTCACTGGGTCCTTCCAGAGTAGGATGATACGGCCGTCAGCATCAGAAGCATGATTCGATGCATACTGCCAGCCTCTACAGAGAGTTGACATCAACTGGGGCAAAGAGAGTTCCTTGATATGTGATTCCAAGATAGCACCAAAAATTGGTTTATGGCTTTTGAGCCAGTCCGCAAAAGGCCGATGTTTGTCCGGATCATTAAGTCCACGGACGTTCCAAAAAAAGAGTTTTGCACTCATCAGGATGAAAGAGGGGGGTCTCCAGGAGGCTGGAGAGGTTCAGACAAAAGTAAGGGTGAAAAAGGGTTTTTTAAAGAGGGAGCAACAAAAGAGGATTTAGACAGGTAGCTCAAAGTGCCAATCTCAGGGAAAAGAGAAATAGGGGATGGGTTTGAGGATTGATGGTGAAATTTAGCTTGGGATGGAGGAGATAAGGAAGGAGAAGAGCGGCACCGTTTAAGAGAGGGTTTTTGAGGTTTGTCCAAAGGACTTTGGTGGTTTAAAAGGCCAGAAGAGAACGCAAAAGGAAGATTTTTAATGGGGTGAGAAGAGGAGTTACGAGGGCTAGAGGGTAGAGAAACTGCGTGAGATGGAAGGGGAACGGGAGCGATAGATGGAGGCTGAGCAGGAGTCACTGATGACGAAGGAGAAGCCAGAGGCAAGCTTCTCTTAACAGCTACGAAGTGCTTATTTTTATTCGCATCAGAGAGTACTTTTTTAGGAGTAACCACCTCCTTGCTTTTTTGCTGCGATTTTTTCTCTGTGGCAGGGACAGGAGGAGTAAACTTGAGACAGTTCCTGATAACATGGCCTAGCTCCTTGCAATGCGAGCAAGTTGGGGGGAGCCAAGGATAGTCAACCTTTACTTCAACCACCTCACCATTCTCCCTTTCGAACTCAACCACCTTTGGAACTGGCGCTGTAAGATCAACCTCAACTTTGATATGAGATATAGTCAGGCTGACTAAGTTCAGTGTGAAGTCATCAGTCTCCTTTGGATCCCCTACAAGACCTCCAACCAAACTCAGACCTTCTTTGTGCCTCAGGTCCAAAGGGATTCCTGAGAAATGCGCCCATATCTTTATGGAACTTAGAGGCGGAGTAGAGGAAGAATGCACTGAAGTCCACTGGGCGGTATGGAACATTGAGTCCCCAATGTACCAAATATTCTTATCAAGGATTTTTTCTCTGAGGTAGTCACTTGGAATTCTGACAATTGCTGACCTTTGCAGGGGATTATTATGAATTTCGAGACGCCTGCCTTTACCCCACATATGATTTAGTACACTCTGAATCTGGTTGAATGGTGGTGGCCGCCCATTGAAGTAACAGATTATGAAATCCCGATGGAGCTCTGCACCCTTCTGGAATACTGCATCAGGAATCAGGACTCGGGGACGACCAGTGTCAGATATCTGCATAGGCGCTAAACGTGATAGAGTTTTATCGCCTTTAACACGAAGTTTTTCAGCAAGAGTGGGTTTATTTTGAAGAGAGGGACCAGGGGAAGAGTTTGCAGGGGGAGGACAATGAGGAGAGGATAAGGTGGGGAGAGAAGGGGATGGACCAGAAGGATTAGAGCTAGTTTTAGAGAGGTTTTGAGGGACGGGAATGGACTTTGAGCTAGTGTTTGAGGCCAGGTTAGTGAGGATTGGAGAGTTGGTTCTTGGGGGAAGAATTACGCACGAGTTTGAGGCCAGATTAACTTCACCAGCAAGGAGAGCAGTTTTAGACGCAAGCAAGGAAGGGGCAGTGTTAGGGTTTCCTGTAGCAGGAATAGTAGTTTCAGATCCAGTAACAGTTTGGGGTTCAACTTGACACAATGTCTGAACAGAGGCTGCAAGCGCAGTCGGAGAAGGGGCTTGAGACATTACAGTATCAGTAGTAGAAGGGGAGGGGACGGAAGATCTACGAGATGCAGATTTAGAAAGTTTTGGAGGAGTAGAAGAAAGGGGAGGAAAAGAGACAGGGGAAAGGCCAGGGTTAGGGTCAGGAGGGTCAGGAGGGGATGGGAGGGGAAGCAGAGTTTCACCGGAGTTTGGCGACGACGGTTTCAGGTGGGAAGCACGGCCAGGAATGGCCCAACGGGTTTGCATCGGTAAACGTGTCAGAGAGAGACTGACTTTTAAAGATATAAAAGTTTTTTAAAAAATTCCATTTTATATGTTATATATAGTAATCCATGCAACTGCGTAATTACCTTGCATGCATGAATGAAATTTATCCGTACTGCAACATTTACGTACTCAAAAGCATCGTAAAACTCCATTTTTTTCTCTAAAATAAAAAAATTGAAAAAATAGAGTAAAATTATTCCAATCCAACTCCATATTTTATTCCATAATGAAGTGATGACCAAACAAAAATTAGATTACTCTATTTATATAGTAAACTTCATTATAGAATGAGATATGAAGTTGAATTGAAGTATTTCTTATTCTATATTCCATTTCACACTATTTTAAAGTAAAAAATGGAGTGAGATTATAAATGTCCTTACCAAACTACCAGTGGATATATACACCCACGATGATGACCTGGGGGTAAAATCCTTGTGTTTGTGATAATAATTTAATATTTGATCTAACGACGAGACATAAAATAACTTTTTAAAAACCATAAAATTTTAGAAGTTTAAAACAAAAATGAAATTGAAAAGCAAAATAAATTTGAAGTCACCGCTTCAACTCCATTAATATTGCAATCTATATCTTAGACTAATGTATGTCGGCCAAAATATCGGCAACGTAACTAACTCACCTTTTTAAATTGAAACCACAAATCTTTATATTCTTTTGTTTTGCTGATATCACATGTTCTTTATTAATAAGTGCTAATTTGGAGTAAGGTGGCATAGTTTTCGTTTATTAGTTGGATATTACTGGTTCGAAGTTATTGGTTTCTTTAGATAACTAAAGATTATTGCATAAAGAAGTATGATCCATTCAAATTTAGATTACAGATACGTAAACTGTCGTCTTGGCACCTTTTATTTGTATTTGGTGATAATTTTTGGGGTTTAAGACGTGTTAGTTAAATAATATGTCAGATTATATCTTATATATAAATACCACTAAAAGAGAAAAATTGTTTTGAAACTAATTTGTATCACTAAAATCTAATTATTTTCCGAAGCATGGGCTATGCCAAAACAATTAGCCGTTTTATGTAACAAACTACGTCTATCATAGTTTATGGTTCATTTTATTTCACACTTTATCGCATTACGAAGATTAACTATGCATGAAAAATTTCTATACATAATACATTATTATTCAGTTTACAAAAAAAAAAATCATTAGAAATGAAAATAATTTTCTTGTTTATGAAATTTCACATATATTATAACGTCTAATAATCAAACAAAAAATCTAACAAAATAAAACATAATAAGTAGCTATAAATACAATTGACGGTTTGAAACAATCAATTAGATGACAAACAACTAAAATATAACACTTTTGTATTTAAATAAGTCATATATACTTTTGAAAATATGCTTAATGTTTATATTATATATCACTAATGATGTAAACACAAAAAAAATTTATGTAAATATAAATGAAAACAAAATTTATTGTATACAATACAGTTCCGCACGGATCGAGGTCTAGTTGAAACTTTAGAGCAGAATATTAGGATGTATTGTTGTCAGGTTAGGCCGGCACTAATAGCTTGGAACTGTATTGTATACTTCCTTTGCAGATCTCTTAGTCTTTCCATCAGTTCATGGAATGTGGGTCTCCTCTTTGTATTGCTGCCGTGCGGAACAAATCAAAAGAGAAGAACACACAGACTAAGTGTCAGCATGACATCCAAATCAAGGAGAACAGTGATAATTAAAGATTATGTATGCTTTAGCAAGGATTATTAAGGCAATGAATCATTTAATCTACCTGTGCCAATAGCTTTGCATTAATGAGATCCAAAGAGGATCAATGTCCTTTGGAATTTCAAGCCTCTGGTTCATGAACCCCACAGCTCCAATCACCTGCACACATCTCAAACAAGCATCTCTTTGTATTTGTAACACATTTCATATATATCTTTACACATTCTTGTAGGTATAAGAAAATGATACCTGCATCGAGTTGAGAGTTTCCCATGGGATCTTCCCGGTGGCAAGCTCCCAGAGTACTACTCCAAAGCTGTAAATGTCAGATCTGTATCAATGAGTTAAGAGAAGCTAGTTAGTATTGAAGGCTAGAAGAACAATTAATCAAGGGAATCTAAACCAAATAGAATATATTTCTCATTAGCAGACTCATTTCGAAGAACTTCTGGTGCCATCCATTGAGGCTACAGAACATGTAAAAAGTACATCAAAGATCATTGTGAGAGGCTCACTATAAATCTAAATGAGTGTAGACTAACTACCGTTCCTCTTCCGGATTTGGTGGCTAGGTATGTCTCATGCTTGATACGAGAAAGACCAAAGTCAGCTACCTATTACAGATGTTACTCTAAGCTGTTACTCGTTTCATCAGTGTTGAGATTTGGAGTCTTAGATTCTTTAGTAAATTCAGTTATCTCAATATTCATTTCATTTTAGAAAGCTATATATAATCAGTTTGAAGATGGAAACCAAACGTATCTCAAGATGTACATGTTACCTTAACGTTGCAGTTCCTGTCTACCAGCAGATTTGACGACTTCAGATCACATTGGATGATAGGTGGACTTGTAACATGATGTTATGTACGGTGACTTGAGTCACAAGACAGAATACAAAGATGACTACGTGCAATTGTCAATGAACATAAAGATGAAATTCTAAGATGTCTAATAAAGTGTAACTGATTCTCACAATGTCCAACGCCATACGGATACGCCGCCTCCAATCCAGTTTTATTGTGTTTCTCTGTATCAGACGGAAGAGACTTCCACTGAAAATTGATAAGAGCTACGGCTTGAAGACCTGAGATCAAAAAGAAAGAGAGGGTAAGTGACAAAGAGACCGAACCGTGGAAATAACTCTGACACTATACAGAGACGCGGAGGTGAGGTCGCAGACTCACAGCTCCCATAAACAGGAGAACGTTTGGATGTCTGAGTCTTTTCATCAACGATACCTTCACAGACAAGCAAGACTAGTAATATTAACAATTTAGAAATTTTAAATGTTGTTTCTACTGAAAAGAGAATAAAATACCTCTTGTCTAAAAGTGATGATGTGTCATGGAGAGGGGTGCTTAGGTGTCAAGCCCTTGTGAGGCAAAACTCACTCTTTATATAATAGAGATAATTCACATGATCAAATATAAAAGCTTTGAACAAATATTTGTTTCAATGATGTTTTGTTCTCTTAAGTTTATTTGCTTTCTTCCAAATCATAGTACGTAGTGTACATTGTACAGTGTACTAGAGAGTGTTCGTAACTATACTTCCATCAGCAAAGGAACTTCTACATCTTTTTAAGTAATTCTTTTTTGTAGTTTTTGGATGTCAACCTAGTGGCATAGTGCCATGTTTACGTTACGTACATAGCTAGTCATCATATTTACGTATTGATCTGTAGTAGATAGACTATTGTCTTTGTATTGACACTGATCCGGATATAACATGTTAGCTGTCATTATCATCAGCAGAATCAAAAGTCGAATTCTATAAATCCTCTACCATTTTTTCAAAGTCAAAAGGTTTAGTTCAAGCTATAATAGCAAATAATTTACGTTGCCGGCGACACACCGCTTCAAGTACAATATTGCGAATACAATCTAATTACGTCGACCAATATATCAACAACTTACTCACTTATTAAAATAAAATTTGAAATCTTATCTACAATTGAAAATTTTGCATTCTCATCTTATATGAGGATAGCTACTTTCTTCTGAAATAATGATAACTGATAGATGTTGTTTTTCATACATTAGAACCCTTTCAAACTTAATTAAGTTTGCTATTTAAAACTATCAACGAAAGGTCAACAATGATTGAAGAAGAATTGAAATGGTGGTGTAGCAGAATTCAAGGCTATTCTTAGATCATGGATTTTTATAATGAAGAATACGAATGGTAAGCTGACGTGTTTGATTGTCCTATTTTAACGCAGAACCTTCACAAATCACAACATTACTACCCCATCCCTCTTAAAGATTATTTGGTCTCTTTTATCTTTCCAAGAAACCCAATTTTTTTTCCTCAAAAGGGAGGAAAAAATAGGTTAAAGAAACATAATGGAGTCGAATAAAACGTTTTGGATCGTCTTGATCGTCACGTTTGCTACGTTGGTTGAGACCAAATCTGTGCCGCTCAGAGATTTATACGCCGCGAGATCTCTGCTCTCTGTCTCTCCACCTTCAGACTCTCCATCTTCGTCACCAGCTCCGGGTCCAGAAGTCGAAAACATAATCGCTACCCCGGCGAGTTCTCCTATAGAGATTGATGTAGACTCTCCCTCACCGTCACCAGAGGCTCCTGTTGATTCCATTTCTCCAGCTAATGCTCCAACGACGACCTCTCCCTCGTCTTCACCAGAGGCTCCTGCTGATTCCATCTCTCCAACTAATGCTCCAACCACTAGCTCTCCCACGGCGTCACCAGAGGCTCCTGCTAATGCTCCAACGACGGACTCTCCCTCTCCATCACCAGAGGTAGAAATGGATTCTCCCTCTCCGTCACCGGAGGCTCCCGCGGACTCAACTTCCCCGGGTAATTCTCTGACGGAGATGGATATAGACTCTCCATCTCCGTCACCAGAAGCCCCCGAGGAAATCCCCGGAGCTCCATCTGGCAAAACACTTATGAGTTCAGCTACAAATCTTCTGAAAGAGACATTGCTGCCTCCCGAGATCAAAACCATCTGCGGGAAAACAGATAACCCTGAGCTATGCGAATCTTCCATCAGTCCTCTGTTAACGGCTGCTATAAAACCAGACGCTTCCTCCGTCCTCGTTCTCGCCATTCAGGCTTCCATCAACGCCACCAAGGCGGCTAAGCCCGCCGTCGACAAAGCGGCCGCACCCGATTGTCAGGAGCTGTACGATGACGCCGTGACGAACTTGGAGGACGCGATTAACGCCGTCAAGGAAAGCGACATCGCCACCGTCAACACGAACTTGAGCGCGGCGATGACGGATTACGTCACGTGCAACGACGGTTTCGAGGAGTCTGGTGAGCCTAACCCGTTGGCTGACGTGGCTGACAAGCTTCACAAGATGGTTAGTAACTGTCTGGCTATCTCTTCGTTGATCAAGTGACGAACAAACACGGCGTTATGTTTTTTTCAAATCTTGAGAATATTAAAACAATAAAAAAATGTGATGTCTCGCTCTCTCTACGTTGTATTCATATATATTTAAAGAGATGTGAAGGTTTAGGCGTTATGGTGTAACAATATTTGCATGCATCGATCTATCTCCTATATAATTGTTCAGGTGTGTGTGGTGTTGATATTTGATTTCTCGTGAAAAAAAGTGATATTAAATGTATAAATGTAAACTACATAATCATCTTCTTATGGGTTGGTGTAAGACAATTTGGTGAATTGATAGGATGTTAAGAATGTTTGGTTGCTTTTGTAAAATGAACAACACGTGCGCTGACAAGTATATAGTAATATAGATAAAAAATCATATGCCATTACAAATACTGTACTAATATTCAATCGGTAGAATCTTAACATAGTTTTGGGAAGAAAAAAAACCTTTATGTTTTCAACTAGAATTACAAAGCAAAATAATTAGTAGGTTCATGTAATTGGGCCTGAAAAGGGCCCAACCCAAAACTGTAATTATTATTAATCGTTTTTAACGCTTTACTTCCGACAAGGAAACACTGTCCGTCTCGCGCCGGCGACATTTAAACGGGGCGGCATTGAAGTGACGACCAAAAAAAAAAAAAAGAAAAAAAAAGAAAAAGAAAGAGAAGAAGGCAGAAGAGAGAAAAATGGAGGAGATAAACATATCTTCCACAATTACCCTTCACTTAAAGCCAATCCACACACTTCATCTCTTTCGAGACCACCCTTCTTCTCCTCCTCAACTCCATCTAGGGTTTTTCTCTCTTCCCTCTCGCCGCGCGTAAGCTCTCTTCCTCTCTTTCTACTCGTGTTGATGTAAGATTCTCTTTCTGGAACTTCTTAGGATGTGTTAAGTGGGTTTCTACTAAGTGTCTCCTTAGAAGAAGATGGCTATATGCGTTTCTCTGGTTTCACAGTTCTGAGATTGCTGTGTCTGATTCCTAAAAGCATGTAGGTTCAGTTTCAAATCAGTCTTTAATATTATCTCCGGGAAAAAAAGAAAAAACAGAACTTGAAGCTTAGTTTTGTCTGAAAATTTGCTTTTCAGTATACACGTTGGCAGGAGCATTGTTATTGTTCAATTACTTTGTTGTATTAACTAAATAACTAACTCTGGTCAGGTACTGTGCTACAGTTAATTCTTTCGACGGCTGTCTTGAAATTTGAAGATAATGGAGCCAGCTTCTGAAGGGACTGTCTCTACTTTAGCAGCGGGATTTATGGATAGGAGAAAGAGAAGCCCTCTGATTCGTCGACCACGCGATGTCAAAGAAAGCTTTCATAGTTTCACTTCCTCAACACAGCCAAACGTTTCTCCTAACAGTGAGGGTAACCCAACTTTGAACACACTGAAGCTCAAGCTTAAGCTTGGAGGTGGTGTTACTCGTACTATCCAAACCAACTCCGAGGCAAGTGAAAAAACACACACTCTTGTTCTGTTAAAATAGTCATGAATTGGTTATTGTGTGAACTTGTCTCATTCCTAATGTGCAGGATAACGGGCAGAGATGTGTGCAGAAAACTATGTGTCTAGGAGAGATAGACCGACGTCCTAGAGTGAATCCCTCTGAGGCTGTTAGAGGAGCATCTATGTCTGAGAAGAGAAAACAAGGTCTTAAGAAACGTTTGTTGGAGGATCCAGAGGAAGACAGTGATGATGACGACGGAGATGAGGAGATTAGATACCTCGAGAAGCTGAAGTCTAAAAGGGTCTCAAGGGACCACCATCATGCCGTAGCTGAAAGGGATAAGTCGCCTGCGGAAGGATCAACAAGTGGACACGTTCCTACTACACGTACTCGAGCTCTCCACTCTGGAAAAGATCCGTATTCTACCATCGGGTCGGGTCCTCTTGAGTTTCCTGATGGCTTACCTTGCCCCTCTTCTAAAAGTGAGTTGCGCATTGTTCCCCGTTTTAGCACCTGACAAGATGTGAATACTGAATCTGTAAACCTTTAACTATTCCAGGACAGAAGCAGAAGCTTTCTGAGGTAGAGCAACAATCCAAGAAGGCTGAAGCTGCGCAGAGACGGCGAATACTAGCAGAAAAGGCTGCCCAAGAAGCTGAGGTTAAGTTAAATACATTTTTTACCGGTTCATTTATAATGCCAACACAATCCTGATGACGGTCTGAACCAATGTTCAAGAAATCGCTAGACGGTAATTAGGTGTTTTATTGGGAATTGTTGATTAGGACGCCTATACCAATTTAAAGAAAAAATGGTTCAAGAAAATTCGTTTTTAGTTTGCCGCCTAGGCGTAGTCTAGACCTATTAGAGATAGTGTATCCCACATCGGGAATTCTAAAAAATATTAACTAATATATAAAGAGTTAGGGCCAATCCACTAATTACCAATTGATTTTAAGTTGAAAGTTCATAATAAACCTGAATCTAGACCGGTTTTTATAACACTGGTCTGAACTCTTCTTTGTCTTATTCATTAGGCTGAAGCTATCAGGAAAATACTGGGACAAGATTCAGGGAGAAAAAAGAAAGAAGAGAAGATTAAAAAACAACAGGAAGAACGAGCTCAGGTTACCTAAAACAGCAGATGCTTCTGTTCTTTTTGTCTCCCTCAGTGTCTCGTTGTGTTAATAACTTCATCTTTTCTTATTCACAGGAGAGAGCTACAAGAGCAAGCACACTCCCATCAGACACTATCAGAGTGGTTATTGGTCCGAGTGGAACAACACTGACGTTTTCTGAAGACATTGGACTTCCTGAGATATTCAAGCCGATTACTCACAGGTAAGCAAGCTTTCTAAGTATATAGTATAGAAACCGTGGAATGTGTGTGAGGTTTTGTAACTGTGTTAACTGTATATGGATCTTTCTTTAGTTATCCTCCTCCGCGTGAGAAATGTGTGGGGCCAAATTGCGAGAAAGCGTACAAGTACAGGGATTCAAAATCGAAGCTACCACTGTGCAGTCTCACTTGTTACAAGGCTATTCAAGAGAAGATGCAACAGCAGCCTTTGATTCATTGCTAATTTTGCTTAACTGGTTTTTTTTTTGGGTCAAAATGTATTATTGTGGACACAGTTGTTTCTTAACATGAACAAAAACTTTTGCCTAATTTGTTCAATGAAACATGATGTTTGGATTGCTGTGCTTATAAGAATTGAAATGACTTTCAGTTTTATAGTTGTACTCAAATGAGACACAGATGTTAAAGATTTTTTTTTTTTTTGTGCAACACAGATGTTAAATATTAATATTAGCTAAAACTGCAGGGACATTTTTTACCTTATTGGGCTTTTCTTTATTTGTTGATCTCATACCTTTTAAAATTCGGCCCATATGATAATATATTAATAACGAAAAAATTAATGTGGCTGCTGGGATTCGAGCCCAGGTCTCCACGGCCACAACGTGGAATTCTTACCACTAAACTACAGCCACTTTTGTTTGCTAGTGTATGGAAAACCATTTTATACAAATACAGTATTACTATACAATACTAAACCGTGCAGTTTCTCTTTTGCTCCACCATTATATCTTTTTTCATGATTGTGATGGTGGCTACTAATTTTAACTTCCATTGGCTTTGATTATGTAGAGCAACTCATATTTTCATTTGTAACAATATACAAACAAAATCTAAAAGCTAACACTTTTGGCTGTATATACCAATATAGCGAAGAGAGTGGAATATCCACCAACAAAGAGGATCATCGAACAAGGAAACCACTAGAACTTGAATTTAGAAAGAAAAAAACAAAGTTAGTTTGCTGATGATAGACCATGATGTCTTACAATATGGAATTGAACAGACCAGAGACTTGTAAGTTTTTTCCAAAGATGAATATATAAATAAAACCGGCTGCAAACACAATGGACGAAGAACCTGTTACCCCTCCAACCGGCGCTCTCTATACATTTCTTCTTCCATTGGTTGATTGCAGTTTCTCATGTCTCCTTCTCAGTCTTTAACTTTGAAGGGATCTTTTATAAGCGCACCCATGAGTGCCTTCCGTCCACAGCCAACTACAAGTCCAGAGAGTGTTATAATCTCAGGATCCATTTACAGCCATTTCAGGTGATGATTTTGGAGCAACTACCAGAGATTCTTCCCCATTTAGCTTTCCATGGTCTGAAGCTCCCTGTTCGGAACTAGAAACTCCATCATCCTTATGATTTTCATCATCTGAATGGTTGCTTTTATTCTCTTCACTACTTCTCGATTCCTCAGGTTCTTTGGTTATAACAGACCGGGCTGCAGATCCAGTGTTGCCTTGACTTTTCTTTGCAAGCACTGCATGGCTCAACGTCGAACACAGCACAGCAAATACGTTTTCTCTTTTCGGGTTTTTACCAAGTCGAGGCTTCTTGGAAGGCTCTTGTTCTCTTTCTACGAAACTGGATTTGCGTTTCAGGCCCAGGAGCTCGCCTTCCTCCTCCTCAGAGACTTCGGGATGTTTCTTAGGAGGAGGTTTATAGTCTTCATCATCTTCATCGTCCTCGTAGTCAACTAAGCCTCCAGACCTCGGGCTATACCATTGATATAAAGCAGCAAGTAAACCCATTAGACAAAGTCATTGCATGTTATGAATTTTCATTGTGGAACTATTATACCTCGAAAAAGCAGGGCTTGCAGCAACTCCATTTGAAATGTGGGGATTTGGTTGTTCTTTCTTCGTGTTAGAATCAGGTTTTTCCTTTTGTGTATTAGAAGCAGATGCAGAATCTTCTTCATCGCTGTCAGTGCTAGATTGTGTGAGAAGAGTTCAAGTAGAACAACTAAAATAAAGTAAACAACCCAGAGACAAAACCTGTCTTCGTTGAAATAATCTTCCTCCTCTTTATCCAATGCACGCTCGTCAACTCTTCTTCTCAGATCAACCGCAACAGCAGTGTTTTGTGGTACGGCACTTTCTAAGCACTGAAGACACATTTGTTAAACAAAGATGCACACAAAATTTCCAAAAGTAAAAAAAATCAAGATCCAGAAGCAATACCTGTTCATATTTAATCTTAAAAGCCTGGATAGAGGCCAAGCACTGGAACTGGGCCAACTGGTCCCAGAACGTATCAACTATGGATTTGAGCAACAGAGTGGCATTTCCCTACACACACAAAAACAAGGTCACTAAATACAGTAAATTCAGAAACTAGATATGCAAAAGGGGGGAAATGATGGATCAAAGAACCTTGCGTATGTGCTCAAGTAGATCTAAGACTGCAGAGTTCAGCAGATTGTACCGGTTTCCATTGGCAATGAAGACATCTATTATCGGTTTCAGTATGTTGTTCTTAACAAAATAATTCTGGACATGATCATCCTGCAATAGAAATATAATTAACAATAATTTAATTTAACAGTTTAGCAAAAAACATGACTAACTACACCAATATGACTCAATTCTTTAGCTACAGGGAGCATTCAGGGACTATTAAAAATGGCAAGCATATGTCGTTATGGTTCAAACAAATCTACTCACATGCACAGCTAGGAGAGTACGGACAAATCGTACAGCAGCAACAACTAGGTATTTTTCCTTTCGCCGTGTGAGATGCAAAACCTTTTCAGTCACGTTGTTTTGGAGAAAACTGCATCTGTAGACAAGAAGAAATGGCACAGGAAAAATATGAAATGGGTTCCAGCACGAGGATAAAACAGTAAATTACCAAAATAAATATCAAAATGATTACTTTGTTCTGGAAGAATCTTGCATGATGCAAAAGCACAACAGTTCACATATACTCAGTAGGACTTCAGGCTTTGAGCTAACCCTTCTCGCTCCACCTTCAGGTAAGCTGCCTGACTTCTCAGGACATGAGTCAGTGATAACATCCACTAACTCAGGTATATGCTTCTCGAAGAAAATATCCATGATATTTGCTCTCTGCTATAAATGGAATGCGTTAGAAAAATATTAGAACCCATAATGTCTAGCTACAATTAGAAGAGAGAAAAGGGTAAGGTAGCAGGTAGCTTGGGAAAAATTAAATACTCTGTAATAATAACGAAATCATTTTAAGCAAAATACTATATAGTGTCTTATGCTGATTCAAGGGCTTGCAAGAATAACCAGTTCGGGCAAAAAGTTAGAGACCGATCGGAACGTTTTCTTGCTAAGCTTGACTATAAACGGATTAAAAAACAGTATACAGACCATGGGAGAAATACACCCCTTTCTAATATTCAGAAATTGAGGTATTGTAAGTAAACGAGGATGCACCTGAGCTCCCCCAGACAATGCATTTGCATCAAGTAAGGTTCGAATAATTTCAAGAAATTGACAATGCATCTTATCACCAAAGTCTTCCATCATTCCCTTGACCTGTTACCCAAACAAGAGAGACCATTACAACTCGAGACTTAATAGTTAATATATAACAGAAACAACAGCCCTCCAACTAAAGAAACAATCCAAAGGCTTACAGAAAATTACCAGGAGACCGAGGAGGGGGGTTCCTTCTGTCCGAACAATATACGAACGTAATAAGTTAGGGTCTTGAGTCAAGAAAAGAATGAGGATATCTGCTCTGCATCCACAAGAATTATTATCTTTAGTATAGAGTTTGCAAATGACCACTTAGGCTTCTTAACGGCACAAGAAAATAAAGACATAGTGACCACAATGAGCTATCAGGTCTAATTAATCGTATACCCAGTTAGTACGAGTTTTTTGTCTGGAATCTGCAAGACTTCCTCTATGACTTGAAAAATTCCTTCATTCACAAGGTCCCTGAAAAATCATTGAAAAGACATGCACGCCAACTGAGAAACAATAAAGAAAGGGAATTTACAAAAATGTAATAGCTGCTACAAATGTACCAAAGTCGGTAACAGTTCAACACCAATTCCATGTAGTTTCTGGTGAGAAGTGAGAACATACCTAAAAAGCCGCAGCTGCTGCACCACTTGGAGGCTTTTGCTTAAACAACAAAACTCGTGCAAGAAATATACCTATTTTATAGAGAATGAAAGCACATCAGTATGACTAACTCAACTAAAAGCGATATTTTTCTAACGGATCTATTGTTGACTAAAGAAATGATCCCCATCAAATGTTAACCAAAAAACTTTTAAATGTCTTCAAGAATACACAACAATTGAGGGATAAAACAAAATAACAAATGCCTCCTGAAGGCAGGAAATACCAAATTTTTCTTGGATTCCATAGATGTAGAAGGTGACCTCAACCTTGCAAATAATTCTTGAATAAAAGTGCTATCGTCCTTCAGCAATGAAACAACCTGCACAAAATACAAATCCGTTAAACTAAATGGGATGTATGCTTTAAATGTCATATATGTGAGGATTTCCATTCCATAAACAACTTACAATGGCATTGTTTGCATGGATTACTGAATTCAAGTTTGCAACTATAGCATCATCTAGTACTCGACCCAAAACAACATCCTGTAAAATGCGAGAAAAGGTGAGACCTAATACCATAGAAAAAGAGGCACCAACGTTTCAGGAAAAATCATGGGATCCCACCTTCAAGTAACCAATTCTGTACGTTTGGTGTATCTTTGATAAGACTAAGGGATCTTTAATTGGTATAGCCTGCAAAAATAAAGGGTTATACTAAAGCATTCAAAAACTTTTTTCAAACTTACTAGATTAATATCATTTATAAAAGTCAAAGAAAGTAAATCCCATTGTAGGTCTAGCCTCAGCTTTTTTTCCATTAAAGGCCTAAAGGGGTATAAGTAAAACAAGATGCATAACTAACTAGTAGCTAACAAGATAAGTTTGTAACAGACTAACAGTGAGCATATCGTTCTCTTCCCAATAAAAGAAAAAAAAAAACTCTCTATAATATTTCTAGTACGCATATTCTGTTCTTGTCGAATAAACCGTCTCTACTATCCCATACGTCCAGTCTATTTAACTTGTCCGGAATATAAGGAACTAATAGCATAAAGAAATAGTGTTACCTCCTTAAAAACAACATGCTCCTTCAGAAAGTTCCGGTGATGCTGAGAGTGAGGAACACCAGGGTCATCTATCAGCGGAGTAAACATGCAGGTCATTTACTACTAAATATGAGGCAACAACCAATAAAAAAGAAAGCAACACACTGGCTATAATGTTTGTAGTTGCATGTGTAAGCCCTTAAGAACAAGAAGCTATCCAACTAATAACCACAGAAACATGAAATTTTGATGTCCATGTACGACTAAGGATATGAAACCACAAGAAGATTCCTCAACAGTGTAAATGTCTAAAAGGCCTGTAATACATACATCCAACACCTACAGAACTAAGGTATCATATAGGTTCATTAGTGACATCACACTTACACTCGAGGCATCCAATAATTTCCATGATCATCTCATCTCCAAATATTTTCTCCAGGATCTGAGAACTGTTGAGCAAAACTGTACACAAAAGATATAAGTGCTGGAAATCAGGAAAATAATTTTGAAATATGTGGATAAAAGAAATGATTATGATATGTTTGTGAGTACTAACTGATTCCCTTGACAATATTAAATATCATGTGCAGGCCATCGACATTGTCCAAGTCCTCGCATATTTTAAACACACCCATCAGATTCCGGAAGAAATCATTCTGCACAAAGGGAGAAGGAAGTATAAGGAAGTTTCCAAAATATACTTCTGAAGACATGATAAACTATAAAGAATTAGCATAGAGTCAAAGTTGACACTGAAGTAACAAACTCGGCCTTAACGACTAATTTTTTTTATTAAAGACTCAAACTATATCAATGGAAATGTTCTCGCCAGCACTTGTTTGTAAACATGATAGAACCGTAGTACCAGTGACAGTATGAAAGAAAAATTTACGCATGGAATAAGATCTACCAGACAGAATACAAGCATATATATCACACTAATTTGAACTGGCAGGACAAGAATACTTTATAACTTACATCCTTCAATATAAGTTCAGTTAGACGCATCTGATCTGTCATGCCGTTCTCTGTAACAATCTGCAAGGAAGATAAAAAAGATATAATAAAATCTTTGGGATAACAAAAACCTAGGAACAAATTCAACGCATCAACGACATTATTAATTAACATGAAAAGATTCTCAGGGCACACACATGCATACTAGATAGATAAATATAGCAGTGCAAAAATCTGCTGTAGTTCTGAGAGTAGCCACACAAACGAATTGAAACAGAGGATAACGAGAAAGGGAAAAAGCAGTTCAAAACATTCGAGAAGAGAACACTTAAAAGTGATGCCTTCATATTTACAAGTTATTATGCACGTTTACCACACGTGAGACATCAATAAAGCATAAGGGCAGCAGAATTAACCTTTAGTATTAGGGGAAGTGTAGTAAGCTCTACAGCAGGAAGCTCCCTCAACTCACTATTCAGGCTGTGGAATGGTTCACCTGCTTAATCACAGATGATTACAAAATCAGAAGTTAACATAAAAAAACTTGCAAGATGAAGAACGCGTGCTTAGAAAAAAAAAATTAAACGATCCAACCTCCATGAAAATGCTTTTAAACAATGTATATACACGAATATTAAAAGAAAGACCCTTGAACGGCTATTACAGGAAATAAACACACTCTACCTTCATTTCCGTGACACAGAACAGAATATATACAATAAACATATACTACTAAATAGAAGAAGTAAATCACGATCAACAAAGATCAAACAATTAAAATCCAGGAGAAAGTTCTTACTGTTCAGAGAGCTGAAATGCAAGTTTCGTTGCATAGTGCAGATCTGATCCCTGAATATTCGAACACCATAATTACAGTCAGGACAATTGCAATACGTAAAAAAAAGAGAGATGAGAAGAAGATAACAGGAGTACTTTCTTCACTAACCATACATAAGAGCAACCCGCAGTCTCTTGAAAGCTCAAAGCCAATTCTGTTGACCGCTCTGGGTCTCTCCATGAGATAATTGTGTCTGTATATTGCAACAGATACGACTTATTACAACAACAAAAAAAAAGAAACCCCAAAGATATCAAAAGCTAATAAAACCACGTCGGACAAAAGCTACCTTCTTGCTTCCTGTAAATATCCTCAGTGTTGATGGGATGCACAAGTAACGTCTCGTTATCTTCTTCGTCGACGACACATAGACTGAGTTCTTCAGAACGCTGCAACATATAGCATTTCCATTAAGCTACAAGTTCTCACTTTTCTCTAGAGAATAATACTGAATTAGAATCACAACAGACCTCGACATAGTCGATGCTTACATGCCCAGTTCCACGATCATCCCATTTACCATCTTCATTCAAATGATACACCTTCACTCTCTGAACAAACGGAAATAAAACATTTCGCATCCTCTCAATTCAACCCAATTCAAAAAAATCGAATTGAACAGTAATTTTGCTGGGTAACAAATAATAAAGCTACGAAGCTTATTATTCCTCAGCAATATAAACAAACAAAGGGTAAGCTCTCTACACGAAATTCAACTAATCGAGAAATCCCTAGTTCGAATCAACTGACGCGAGAACGAGAGACACACACACCCACCTGCATCGAATTGGAATTAGATTGCGACTTATCCGGAGCCCCCATCACTGATTCCTCCACGTCCAAGCACCGAATCGAGCCGAGAAAGCGAAAAATAGTGAGCGAAGCAAAAGTTAGGGTTTTCGAGAAAGGAGATGAACTACACAGCGTCGGTAAAGGCGGGAGAATCAGCTCTCGAAGGGGGCGAAATCAAATAGGAAAAAACCCTAATTTACTATACGGAGAATCAAACGAACATTGACATTCTCTCTCTCTCTCTTCAGCTTTTTTATCTCGGCGAAAGCCTTCCCCAACCTTCGAAACGCGACAGAAGAGAGAAGAAAGGAAACGAAAGTAAAGAAAACAAAAAAAAAATTAATTAAAGTTGCGGAAAATATTATAATTCTTCATACGTTACGGACAGTATTCCATTTGTACCCTCAGTCACCATAGGTATTTACTAAAATGCCATCAAGCGCTAGGCTATGATCCACACGCGCTCTCTTCCCGCGAATCTGCTCGCTGTCTTTAAAAAATGACAGCCTGTGACGTAGAAAAAAATGACATAATCCAATCATATAAAGCCAGGTGGGATTTTGCTTATTATACGTCTGTGAGCTTAGTGAAGTGTTATGGGCCTTATCGCTATGTGGTCAAATATAAACACACGTGGGTTTACGTTGTTGGTAATTGGTGAAGCTATCATAGGCCCAATGAATAGAAAGAAGAGACAAGATATTGAAACCGCAACCTCGTGCGCAAAGAAGGGGTTCTTTCGTCATAAACCAATTCATAAATTTACATTTCATTCAATTAAGAATTTAAGATACATCACCAATTTATCATAATAAACATTTTTTTTACGCAACAGAGTTGAATTTTTTGGCCCACAAGAACTTTGATATTCAGGTTTTTAACCAATTGGAAGTATGTTCAACGCAATGATCTAATCACTTGATCAAATTAAATGATCTGTAGATAAACCAGCCCATACACGCGATGGAAGATCAACGAAAGCCATAACAATCTTATTGACAGCAAAAATCAAACTTCAATGCTACTCAAAGAATAGCATGTGATACGCAGTCATACGAGTTTTAACAAACTGTAATTTCATGAAAACAGAACCTAGTAACGAGCATTTTGATTACAGAACTATCATGTTACTAGAACCCTAAAAAAACAAGCATTTTCTCTCAGATAAATACTACATATGATGGCCACAGGCTTTCATTTTTCAGTTCTAGATAACATATGAACAATGGAGCAAAACCAATCCAATAAACAAACTCAAAACTATAAGAAATGAAAATCCATGATATTAAATTAAGGCCAGGACCAAGGAGTACACAAACCTCATGCTTAAACATAGTCAAACCAAACATAACGCGAAATGTAAACTGGTTCTCTTGTCTAAAACAGTCTTAATTTCATTAAAAAAAAAACCTCAAAATGTCTCTCAGAGAGCATCGAAAGCTTAGTCTTCAGCGGTGGCATTCTCGCCGTTCTTGACGTTGTGCTTCCTTGCGTACCTCTGGTTCCTCAAGAACTTAGGATCCATCTGCAACATTTCATCATAAAAAAAAAGCAAATCAAACTCTAAAACGAACATTGATATCTAGATAGTTAGGTCTAAGCTTCTTATAAAGACTTACCCCTCTGGTGGGAGTGTGACGGTGCCTCCTTGGCTTCTTGATCCCGTTCTTGTGGGCCTTAGCCGACTGGTTATGAGCCGTGTGATTCTTCGACTTGGCCATCTCTACAATAAACTCTATTCAATCAAATCACGAACGGAACAAACCAAAAGAACAACAAAATCATCGGCGTTATCGAAGAAGCTAACCTGAGGTATAGATCTGCTCGGCTAGGGTTCTTTTTCACGGCCTCCGCAACAACCAATGAATTTATAGTGAAGTTAAAATGCCCTAATAAATCCTATGGACCTATAAATATTCGGCCCATTAAGAATCTTATAAGCCCATCAAGTGGTAAAGAAAAGTTTAGAAACTGAAATCATTTTCCACTCACGCTTCCCAAAATGGCTCTGGTTCAATCCACAACTCTTCCTCGCCTCAACGTCCGGTTATCGGCGGTTCTATCCACACTCCACGCTCCGTCGTCTCTCTTTCTCCGGAGGGATATTCGTCCACTAACCTCGCCGTTGGCATTCTCAACCGCCGGGAACTTGTCCTTCTCGCCGTTGAAGCATCAGCGGAAGCTTCTCTGCCCTCCGCCTCGCGGCAAGTTTGTCAGAGAAGATTATCTTGTGGTACGGCCTTACTCCACGCTCTTGTCTCCATATTGCTATATAATAACAATGTGTAGCAGCAGCACCAGACTGCTAAAATGCTCAGAATTGGGATTGCTTTAGTTTGAGAATCTGTAGGCTGAATGTTTTTTTTTTCGTTTCTGTATCGGTTTGACAGAAGAAATTGTCGGCTCAAGAACTTCAAGAGCTGGTGAAAGGAGAGAGGAATGTGCCGCTCATTGTTGATTTTTATGCCACATGGTGTGGACCTTGTATCTTGATGGCCCAGGAACTCGAAATGGTACCATTTTACTATTCTGAATTTCATTTGCTTCTGTTTTAGCCTCTAGTATGCTTATATTATTACAAGCATTGCCTTTTAAAACTGGTTATCTATTGTATCAAAAAAAAAAGAACTGGTTATCTTTTTATACTTTCCTGAATCTTGAATATGTGATGGTATATGTTGAGGTTTTCTTTTTTAAGTCTAGTGCTGGACTACTATTGTAAGTAGCCTAGTAGGGGTTGATCAGTGTATTGTAGTCTTGTCTGTTCAGCAATAGACCTTAGGGTAAGTTTTGAGAGCTCAGTGTTTTAAAAGGGGAACTATGAAAATGCATTGGGGGCATTCTGGATTTTTCTGTTGTCTTGGTCTGGGCATTTGCTCAAGAGTTTAGAGAACTCTTCCCGTGAATCAAGTCTCTTCTATTCTATGGTGTAAGTTCTTTGGTGAGGTGAATAGAAAAGAAGTTTTAATGGTTTCAGTCTTACCCTTGTTTCACCCCTTACCTTTTGGTGAGTGAAGATATCTTGTCGTGAAGTTGGCATGATCCCATTTTTTTAATAGAATATTTGAACTGTGTGACAATGGGATTGGCCAAACTCAGCATATTCTTCTTGACTGTTCTCTATTTACTCTGCAACTATCTGGTTAATATTCATGTTAAATAAGTTTTGCTCCTTGTGGAACAGCTTGCAGTAGAGTATGAGAGCAATGCAATGATCGTGAAAGTTGATACAGATGAGGAGTACGAGTTTGCACGCGACATGCAGGTAACTTTTCAGCTTAGTATGAGTCTCCTCTCGGTGTATCAATGTTATGCAGGATAATAAGCAAATCTTGAATATGCACAGGTTCGGGGCTTACCTACATTGTTATTCATCAGTCCTGACCCAAGCAAAGATGCAATCAGGACAGAAGGACTAATTCCAATACAGATGATGCGAGATATCATCGACAACGACATGTGAAGTCTTCTTGTCCTGAAGAAACACTTTCTTGCTTTAGGATTGAATAGTTATTGTCTTTTTTGAGGATGCGGTAAGAATGTCATCTGGTTTCATAAGAACATGTAAACGAGATGAATGTAATCTAAGAATTTATATGTATTGCAGTGTTAGTTTCAGAACCTTTTTAAGCTGATGACTGCTTTCAGAGCATTTTAGTTTCAAGAAAAGCTGAAGATCTGAGCCGTTTGATCTGGTCGGATTGATGTTAAGTGGCACATCTAAACCACGGTCCTGACCGGGTTAAGTTCCGAATTAAACTATTAAACACCGCGCCAATCGAATTGGCGCCCTTTCTTCTCACCCAACAAATTAACGAAACAAAACTCCCTCGGTTTTGCAGTTTGTTGGCGCCTAATTGGTCTGTACAAGGGTAGTTTCGTCATTTAGTACAGTAGGTTTTAGCCGGCCCAATTCAATTTATAATGGCGTTTGGTTTTAGATCTGATTCTTGTGGTGTTTGTTGGGTCGTTACAAAAAAATATCTCTGTTTCTCTTCTGACACTCCCTCGCTACTCTCTCTGTCTCCTTTTTTTTTCAAATCTTTTGTTTTTCTTCTCCTTTGGTTTTTTTTGAATTCGCATCTGATATTTGCGATCTCCTCAAGCTCCTGCAGACAATTTTACCTGTCTCGTTTTTGTGAAGTTCTCCCCTGATCAATACCAGTCCACGATCTATCTGCTGATCGATCCAGAAGTTGGATAATGCTAGATCACACCGAGAAAGTGAGTGATCTGATTCGATCTTTCTTTCTCTGGTCTCTAGTAATCGGATCAGTTAAAAGCTTAACGCAAATTTTGATGTGTGTTTTAGATCTTCGATTCACAAGCCATGAAAAGCAAGTTTAAAACTGAAGAAATCAGCAGCAGCAGCAGTGATGGAGGAAGTATCAATAACGAGAAGAAGAGTTGCGCCATTTGCGGAACTAGCAAAACCCCTCTTTGGCGTAGCGGTCCCACCGGTCCCAAGGTTTAGACTCTTTAACCTAACCTTGATTTTGGATTCCAATTGTTTTATCAAGCTCGATCCGATCCGATCCGATCTGATCTGATCTCTTTGGGTTTGTGTTATGTATGTAGTCGTTATGTAACGCATGCGGGATCAGGAACAAGAAGAAGAAAAGTCCTGTGATCAGAAATAGATCGGAAGTTAGGAAGAAGAAGAATCACACTAGAAATCCGGAGCTTGGTGATTCGTTGAAGAAGAGATTGGTGGAGTTAGGGAGAGAAGTGATGATGCAGCGATCGACGGCTGGAGAGAATAATCAACGGCGGAAGAAGCTCGGCGAGGAAGAGCAAGCTGCCGTGTTACTCATGGCTCTCTCTTATGCTTCTTCTGTTTATTATGCTTAAACAAATCTCTGAATCTTACAGATTTGAGTTGAAATAATTAATTAATTAATTTTTAGTATGATTTTCAAATTCAGAGAGTATTAGCTAACGAATTAGTTTGTGATTTTGTTGTTTTCTTGTTTAATCAATTTGTTATGTGATATGTAGCGGAAAGATCAAGAAACAAGATGATTTTTTTCAGTCTTATTATAACATTTTTTCTGAAAATTTTGTCTTTATTAAGACAAGAAGGGTGAATGTCTATCTGTCAAACACATACCTTTGTTTTTGAAAATAAAAACAGATTCACAGAGACTGTAATATTCGAATTTGCCGCTTCTTTTGTAGTGAAACCTTAAAATCAACCAAAACTTTCTACCTGCTGCATATTTCCCTCGCTAATTTTGAATCTTTGATAGTATCAGTTTGGAACCAAAGACTATTATATAGTTTGACTTGCTTGGCATTGTTTGCTGATCCAATCATTTGAAATATAAATTCGTGTGGGAATTTTATAGATCGGTTATATACTTGTAAACTGTAACTTGTAACCTACAAAAAAGTCCTTGAGGAACAACTAGCAACTTGAATATAACTGTGAAAGATATGAATTCAACATATGGGCTGAAAAGCCCGGAACCAGTGCAATAAATGTAGAATGCTGAATGGAAGACAAATTTGAAGTCATATTACCTCATACTTATCACGTGATCCGTCAAGGATTTGACAATTTGTTCTAATTGTGCCTACACTAGGACTTTGAATCACCGAGACCAAGTCGTCATAGCGGATCCACCACTTTGCAAAGAGGCTGAAGTGTGTTATAAACTGACATAAACCTGTCTAATCTAGTAAACTAGTATAAATTAGTCACTAATAAAGTAATAATTGTAACAGTTTATTATATACATTTGTTATAAGCTAATGATAAACGTGTCATTTTCTTTTCTCAGACAGAACTTCGTGGTAGACCAACGCCACGCAAGTGTGAATTATATTAATCCAACGAATCCTCTTTATTATGTTCTGGTCCGGTCCAAACCAAACCGCGTGAACAACTGCTAACTAAACGGGCCAAAACTATAAATAAGAATAAAACTGGAGGGTCTAACAGATAAATATTATGTTGCCTTTTTTTGACATGTTTGTCTCCTTACAGAAGCAGAAGTTCGGTAATAAAGTCTCGCTTCCACTCTCTCTCTCTCTCCATCTCCTTCCATTTTTCTTCCCCTTCCAGGGTTTCGTTCATCACATTCAATTTTTTTTTGTTCCTTTCATCTCAATTATTCTCTGTATTATTTATCTCTAGTAACAATCAGAGGAGAGATGGATTCCAATTCATGGATCAATCATCCTTCCGTTTTCTCATCGAGACGGTGTCAATCCAGATCAGGTTCTTACGTCTTCTTTTTGTAGGAATCGTGTATTCTTATTAAGCTTCGTCATGATATTGATTCGTTTTGTGGGCAGATTTGTATATAGGTGGAGGGTACGAGGATCTCGAAGGAGAAGACGAATCGAAGTCGGAGTTCATCTGCCCGTTTTGCGCAGATGTTTTCGACGTTGTCGGGCTCTGTTGTCACATTGATGAACAGCATCCTCTCGAGGCCAAGAACGGGGTAAATTAACGAATCATTAAATCAAAACTCTTCTTTTAAAAATGTTACGTCTTTGGAGACAGGATTTGTCTGATTCTTTAGGTTTGATCATGTCTTTAGCTCTAGCTTTGTTCAGATGTTACATAAGCTTTTGTTTCCTTTTAGAAAGTTTCAAGCTTTGCTTGAAATTGAAATTTGTTGGCTTTATGTTCTGTTCTTGGTGATGATGAAAATGTTGGCTTTATGTTCTGTTCTTTTAAATGTAACGCCTTTGGAGAACAGGATCTGTCTGATTCTTAGGTTTGATTTACGTCTTAGCTTAAGCTTTGTTCAGATGTTACAAAACCTCTGGTCTCCTTTTAGAAGCTTTGCTTGAAAATGAAAATGTTGGCTTTATGTTCTGTTTTTGGGTTTCCTCTTGTTTCCTTTTGTTTCTTCGTATCAGATGAGCTCATTTAGCAGCCTTACGAATCCCGTCTTGGCATGTTTAAGTTAAATTGAGTGTTCTTCATTAGCTGGTAATCGATAAATTAGTGATCTTTCATGATCGTGATGCTACAATTTGAGGAGTTACTTATCTGCTTTCTCTTTTGTTTTACTCGCAGGTCTGTCCTGTATGCACAAAGAGGGTGGGATTGGATATCGTCGGCCATATCACGACGCAACATGCAAACTTCTTTAAGATATCCTTTGCAACTTTTGATGTCTTGATCCGATGCTTTTTGTTCGGTCTATAGCTTAGTTCTATTAGTACATAATCAATTGGTAGAACTTAGAGAGTGAGCTTGTCTATAACCTTGACTAAAGATTCTACGTGCAGCGAAAAAGAAGGTTGAGAAAAGGTGGATACGGCTCTGCTTATCTCGCCTTGAAAAAAGAGCTACGGGAAGCGAACTTACAGTCTCTTCTTGGTGGATCTTCAAGATTCACTTCTCCAACCAATATAGATTCTGATCCATTGCTGTCATCCTTTATGTTTAATTCTCCTTCAACTAATGACTCTGCTAGCAAATTTGCTACACAAGGAACCTCTGCTACTTCAAAAGTCTCGCAGCAAAAGGAATCTCTCAAAAGGTATATTCATCCTTTTTTTTTTGACCCTCTGCTCCCAAGAAAGCGTACAATATGTCTTCTTTCTCACTTTGGTCTCTGGCTTTCATTTGTTGCAGAGACATTCAAGAAGCTCCACTTTCGGTAGAAGATCAAGAGAAGGCTAAAAAGAGCGAGTATGTGCGGGGTTTGTTGTTATCAACAATCCTTGGAGATGATTTGATGATGCATGCGTGAGTAAAATCTAATGTTGAAATTGTTATAGAGTGGTCTCAGTTGTATGATGGAAAAAAGCTTGTAAGTTAAGTTGATGCTGAGTTAAATCCATATATTAATACCTTGAGACTTTCAAATAAATGAGAGTTGGATTTTTTTTTTCTCTGCTCTCACTTTACATAGCTGCTTGATACGTCAGACGACTTATATAAGCTAATAACTAGGAGATGCCATGAAACCATTGAACTTGTACATACTTCTCATCTCACGATAACCAGAAGGAAAGCGTGTCTGATCTGAGACAATGTGGTTTATTCTGGGACAAGAACTCTGAACTTTCCTATAAAGAATCGCTTTCATAGTGAAGGGATCATCTAACTATACCAGATTAAACCCAACTAACAATTTTTTTCTAAAGTTCAAGAAATAGTTAGGTGGTAATTATGCACTTTGTAGAGGATTAATGACTAGATAGATTATTCAAGGTCTAGAAACCTAAACAAACTATTGACTTTTTTATATACTTTACATTTATGTATTTAGATTTAATTATAAAATTATTTGGATGAATTATCAGAATTAGATATAACAAAAAAATTAACTAATGATATGATTATTTGTAATCAAAAGTTTTATCAGTTTGAATCATGAAATAATTCGTTAGAGCTACTAAAAATGACAAAAGAAGAAGTAAAAAAGAACAGAAAACTTAATCATCATCATGAGTGAACACATGTGGATCTGCTTCTCATGAACATCTTCCAATCCGACAAGTTATTATCCAACACCCGGTTCCTCACATGTGGATAACCCCATAACTTATAATCCGTTGGATTAAAAACCGGCAACTCCTTCTTAATCCGGTTTTGTTTCGGTATACCAAAAACCGGGGTTTCCTCGGTTAGGTTCCCCATGAAATTTGCACCGTTAGTCTTTAGACATCTCTCTATCACCTTGTTCTCTTCTCTGAACCTATCCCTAATGTCCCTGAGGGTTTGACAAAACCGGTTCGGTTTAGTTTCTGTGCGGTTCTCTTTGGTTTTCTGTGACTGTGAGACACGGCTGCATTTTAGGCAGATGTTCTTTCGTCGGTCTGTGTTGAAGCATCTTCTCTTTGTTTCGTCTGTAAGACATAAATAAGCCTACATGCGTCCAAGACAACAAGTAAGCTCTACAGTTGAATCTTTATACCGGAAAATAACCGGGATTCCTCAATAAACCCCACCAAACCGGTTATTGGATCATACTTATACGGTACTGAGACAATGAATGAGTTCATGAATAACACGAGGATGCTATTAATTAAGCGTACGATTCATGTCCGAACACACATTTTTATATCTTAAACAAAAAATAATTTATTATTGTATTTCCTGAGAAAATAATAAATATTTTCACATGTAGATTGCTAGGAATTGTTTTTATATAAGATAAAAATGGCCGACCTCGTGGATGAGCTTGAAAGCAGTATCTGCTTTTGGGTGATTGTTTTTATCGGGATGAATCTTCAGAGCTGAACAAAAAATAATAATAACGATTTATCTTAGAGATACATTATGGAATAGAAATATCAAAATCTAACATTGATGAATAATCACATTCAAATCTAAAAACAAAAACTGAAATAAAACCTGACCTAGTTTGTGATATCGTTTACGTATGAGCTTGACCTCTGCATCTTCATGGATCTGTATAATCATATAATAAATCCAATGCTCTCTTTTTCTTGATTTTTAATATGAATAGAACGGAATTAAAATCTTCGTTCAGTATTTTTATAAATCATATATAGTATATATACAAAATGTGGCAGTCAAAAAAAGATATAATGAGAGATGAGAAAAGAACATACACCGAGAATGAGATACCAGTCGATGAAACATGAAGGGGATGAGTTGCGATTGATGTGAATGCAAGAGATAGATGATCTCGACAGGGAACAAATCTCTGAGACCAATGCCGCTTTTGGATCCGGTCCGGGTCGGATCTTACCCATTGCAATAAGAGTTTCAAGAATCTTTCCAGGAGAAAGATTTTCTCTAAGGAAAGAAAATGGAAGCAGTGAGCAGAGAGAGAGAGAGAAGGAAAAGACGTTAAGAGAAGGTAGGCAGGCTTTGCGGGAGAGACATTTTAAATTAGAAGAGAGAGAGAAGAGATATAAATTGATCCATTTATTATAAATAAATTCATTAACTACTGAATGAAAAAAGTTATAACGAAATATACTGAAAATTTCAAATAGAAGAACTGGTAAAAGTAACCGTAGATTTATCTTGAATGAATATCTAAGGTTACGTACGTGGTCATGTGGCTACAGTAGATTTACATGTATTCTTGGGTAGAATTTTATAAAAATACATATGATCTTGACAGAATTTATGAAAAAGGTACTTTACAAATTCATCTACAACGTTTAGTAAATTTATAGAAAATGAAGAGTGGAACATGAAACTTGTGATACATATACTTTTACAAAAAAGAAAAAACTTGTGATACATATTAACAAAGCTGAACAACCATATACTAAAGGATGCCTTTATTTGAAACCAAATAGAATAGGTGAAACAAACAAAGTAGGTGACATAAACAAGAAAATGAACCGACTACCCAATTTCTATTTTATTTTTATCGAATACATGAAATATCGAAGCTGCGGTGAATTTTTTTATTGTTTTTTTTTTTTCGAATGAATGTAAAATTTATTCAAAAGAAAAAAAACAGTGTTACATCAGGTGCTTCAGTTTTTGAATTCTATATGATTCAGATAAAAAGTCTAATTAATCAATAGAATCTATGTAGCTTCATGTATGGTCCCGTGTCCCAAACCAAACGACTAGAGCTTCTTCAAGGTACTTATGGCCTAATCCTTTTACTGAAAGTAACCTGATACGGATGGTCTTGTCCACAAATTTGATTACGCTGTCCTCTTGTTGTGGTTGTTCACCATGGCGACGAGAGTTACGTTCCCTCCAAATGCTATGTAGCGTTGCTTGGAAGGTATATCTGAGAAGATAAGTTTTTGTTGATTTATCACTTGCCTTTGATAAGATATCCACAAGTTCACTCCAATTGGTTGTGAATTCTGCAAGCAAGATTCCTCCCACGAGAGCTTTCCAGATTTTTGCTGAGTAGGGACAGCTAAAGAACAAGTGTTGACAAGTCTCTTGAACTGTTTGACATAGCACACAGCTTGTATTAATGCCTGCTCCCCATAATTGCATCCGATCACCTGTTTGCAGTCTGTTTCGTAGAGCAACCCATAGTAGAAAAGAATACTTTGGTGTTGCCTGTGGAAACCAAACTGCTTTACTCCACGGACATGTTTCATGTGCTAAGAAGAAGCCAAGTTTTGCTGTTGAGAACTTGCTTGCAAATTTATGTACCTGTTTCCACAAAGGAATGTCTTCATCCAGTGTTACTCTACTGTGATGAGATCTATCTCATCCTCCACCTCGCTCAACCGCCTTACTCGGTGTCTTCGCTTCTACGGTTAACAAGAATGTCTGCAACCATAGCAGTATCAGCAATGCCAAGATCTATTACACCTCTATCTCCCAACTTATCTTTTAAGCATCCAAGCCAGACCATGTATCATACCAAAATGAAGTGTTCTTCCCATTTCTAATCTCCATTTTATGAAAATTCCTTGCAATATCTCTGACCTTTAGGAGTTTCTTCCACATCCAAGAACCAGTACTTGTGCTTCTCTTTACCGACCAGAATGAGCCTTTTCTGATTAGATAACACTTGATCCATTGTACCCATAACGAGTTAGAAGATGAAACAAGTCTCCATATCAACTTTAAGCTATGCACCATGTTGATTTCTTTCAAAGGTCTTAACCCCAGCCCACCTTCCTTCTTTGGCAAGCAGACATCTTTCCAGCAAACCTTAGCCTTACTTGTTTTCAGCTCTGTCCCAGACCAAAGAAAAGCAGAGCAGAGACTCTCAATTTCCTTCAAGCAACTGCTCGGGAGTCGGAAAGCAGATAACCAGAAATTAGCCATACTAGTAATAACTGAATTTATTAATTGTAACCGTCCTGCAAAGGATAAAAACCGACCAGTCCAAGACCTCATTCTTCTTCTCACTTTCTCGACTAGAGGCATATAATCAGTGATCGTCATTCTCTTAGTTAGAAGAGGGAGTCCCAAATATCTGACTGGTAACTGACCAGAGGCAAAAGGGAACCGCGCAAGAATATCTGCTGTGTGTTCTTCTGAGGTACCAGCAATATAGAGTGTGGATTTTTCAAGACTTATTTTTAGACCACTTACTTCTGCAAACTCAGCAAAAACTGCAAGAATCCCCTCTATAGATCTCTTGGTTCCGTCAGTAAACACCAACAGATCATCTGCGAAGCACAAGTGCGTTAACAGGATGTTCTGACACTTTGGATGGTATCCTATGACTTTGCTCTCGGCTGCTCTGTCTAGCATTCTCGATAATACATTCATACAGATGACAAACATGTACGGAGAGAGAGCACATCCCTGCCTTAGTCCTCTTTTACTCTGAAAAAACCCAGCCAATTCCCCATTAACTTGTACTGAGAAAGAAGGAGTGCAAACACATAGTTCAATCCAGTGCACAAATTGCTCAGGCAATCCCAATGCTCTCAAAGTGTTCAACAGAAACGGCCAGTGTACTGAGTCGAATGCTTTTGCAATGTCAATCTTCATAGAACACCGAGGTGGTATATCTTCTTTATGGTAATCCTTTACAATCTCTGTAGCTAGCAACAAGTTTTCAACCAACAGCCTATCTTTTATAAAAGCAGATTGATTGTAGGAGATGCATTGAGGAAGGGTACCTTTTAAACGGTTTGCAATAATCTTAGAGATCACCTTGTATAGCACATTACAGCAGGAGATCGGCCTGTAATCCTTCATCTCTATTGCACTGTCTTTTTTTGGTATGAGAGCAAGGATAGTTGTATTTAATCCCTTTGGTAAGAAGCCTTTACTGAAGAAAGATTGCACAGCTGTGGTGAAGTCTCTTTCAATCACATTCCAAGACGTCTTAAAAAATTCAGTAGTGTAACCGTCTGGCCCCGGAGATTTGTTACTTGGCATCTGAAACAACACATCTCTTATCTCCTCATTAGTCACCTGCTTAATAAGTGCGTTACTTTCCTCTTCAGAACATCGAAACTGCAGTATTTGTTGTAGCTCTTCCACTGATCTATTTTGTATATCTGGTGGTTCATATGATAAGAACTCCTTAAAGAATCTCTCCGCTTCATTCTTTATTCCTTCCTGAGATGCAACCACCTCTCCTGATGAACATTTTATTTCTCGAATTGAGTTTCTTGTCTTTCTTATACTTGCAGCACTGTGGAAAGCTTTACTGTTACGATCCCCTACTTGTAACCAGTGGAGCTTGGAGCGCTGTTTCAAAACCTTCTCTTCAATGTCTGAAATCCTTATCCATCTCTGATAAGCAGTTAACTCTTCCCTTATGTTTCCCTGAGAAGGCATACTTAGTGTTCTTTCCTGTTTCTCACATAGATCTTTGTATGCTTCTTTTACTCTTCTTGATAATTCCCCCAACTTTTCTTTGCTTAAAGCTCTTATCAGAGGTTTTAGAGCTTTGAGATACTTAGAAAATCGAAATAGCGCTGAAGTAGACTGAAACAAGGGCTGTGTGTTCTTCCAATACTCTTCAACCTTCTGTAAAAATTCCGGCATCTCTGCAACTACATTTGTAAATTTGAAAGGTCTACGTTTTCCTTCAGCTTCAGCTATCAAATGAAACCTGCATCTGAGATGATCAGAAACCCCTCCTGCCTCAAAAATGCTATACGCCTGAAGCCGTTGACGTAGCCAAGCTTCATTTACCAGAACTCGATCCAATTTTTTGCAAATGATACCTTCATCTCGCTTATTACACCAGGTGAATCGTGGTCCCTGATACCCCATATCTGTGAGACTGCAATGCTGTACCACATTCTCAAAATCACGCATTCCCGAAGTTATGAGACCCGAATCCTGGTAACTAGAGTGTTCTTCACCTTCAAGGATCTCATTAAAATCTCCCATGAGAACCCATTGCTTATTTCTGAACATCAGTGAGTTTTGATGAGTAACAATGTCTTCCCATAATTCTTTCCTTTCTTCTACTGTATTCTCTCCATAGATGAAAGAAACAAGAAACTCCTCTTGGTCACCTTCCAAGAGAACAGAAACTGTGATGATCTGACCTGATTTAAAAACCGGTGTTATTCTGACTTGTGGACTCCAAAGAACCCATATTCTCCCTTTTCTGCTGAACTCATAATTATTTACAAATGACCAGCCATTGAAAACCGATGAAACAATTTGGGAAGATTTTCTCTCCTTGACTCTTGTCTCTAGCAAACAACCAAACTGCAGATTCTTATTTTGTACCCAATTTCGAACAACCATGTGCTTTGAAACCTTATTAAATCCTCTCACATTCCAGAAAAAACCCGCTGTCATTGAGATGATTTTTGAGTATTGCGTCTGCCCTGGTTACCCTGAGCATATCTGTCGTTGTTTCCCAAGTTTTCAGGAACAATCCTGTGGTTTGTTTTTGAGTTTCTAGGTAAGTAAGGTCTCTCCTTCTTCCCATAATGCTCATCATCTTTTGTTGCAACTAAAGCAGCCTGTTTTCCATTAGTCTTCCCTTTGCATTGCTTGACTTCATCACCTATTTGCTTTCCTTCGCTTTTGTTATCTGTATCTTTTCTCAGATATGTTTCGGCTCTATTCTCCTTAGCTGTTTCTTCTATCAAATCCCCATTATCGTCAACATCATTTAAAGCTGAATAACGTGAAGGAGTCATTATTCTCATCTGACCATACTCCAGTTCTTTCACTTTTTGACTTCTGCTTGCTTTTTCAGGAGTGACTTTTGCCCATTCCTCAATCATCTGTCCCTCCTCTATTTCATCATCCCTACTCACTTGATGAGACACATTTAGAGTTTCACTAACTATCTCCTCTTCAAGTTTCTTTTCTCTTCCATCCGTTTTTCTTACTTTTGAAACAGCCTTTTCTTTACAAATAGTTTCATTGCTTCCACTATTCTCGTTTCCATGAACTTCGTCACTACTTCCATTCTTGATCTCAACCTTTTGCTTTTTTGAATTTTCCTCCTTATTACTGAACTTCTCTCCCATTCCTTGCTTCCTCACATCCTTCACATCTCTCTTTTCTTCATCTTTTTTATTCAGTACGCAGGACTTCTCAATGTGTCCCCACTTTCCACAAGCATGACACCTTACTGGTAGCCAAGGATACATGAATTCAATCACTGAAGATTTACCATCTTTTGAAAAATTTATTTTCTTTGGTAGCTCTTTTGATAGATCAGCATTGACAAAAACCTTAGCAATCTTGAAGTTTGAGCAGGACGCAGTTTCAGGATGAAGTCTCACCGGAAACCCCACAGCACTTGTAATAAAGCTTAACCCTTCCCAAGAGAACATGTTCATTGGAACATTTTTAAGATGCACCCAAAGTGGAATAGATTTTACCTCAGGCTTCTCATCAACTTCATTTGGAGTCCACTTTGTTACCACCAAAGGCACATTACCAATATTCCACATTCCTCTTCTGAGTATTCGAGCTCTCATATTTGGGTTTGAAATCCGGAACTTCATTGTTGTAGAATCCACCTCATACACATCTATCAACTGTGATTTCCCCTCAGACCAGATCTTATTCACTATGGCATGAACACGAGCAATATGAGGAGCTGATGATAAGAACTTTCCAATCAAGAAATCCTCCCATAGTGGATTTGCGTTTACCACCACCTCATCTGGAATCTCCACTACCTTTTCTCCCTCTTTATCAGAGATTTGAATATCATATTTCTTTAGAACCTTCTTGTTTTGAGCAATCTCAACCCATGATACGCCTTTTACCGCAACTCCATCCTTTATCGCTTCCTGTTCTACACCTTGAAGATCCAACACCTTCTCCACAGCTTGATCTGTACCCTTAAGATCCAAATCCTTCTCCACAGCTTTATTTGAACTCTGAGTATCCAAAACATTCTTCCCATCATGATCTGACCCCCTAGGATCTAAATCCCTCCTCTCAACTTGATCTGAACCCAGAGAATCCACAGCCTTACTCACATCCTGATCTGAACCCAAGAAATCCAAATCCTTACTCTCACCCTGATCCTGATCTGAACCTCGCGAATTCAAATCCTTCTTTTCTCTATGTTCAAAACCCAGAGACATCGTCTTCTTCACTTCTCGCTCTGAACCCATAACCAAATCCTTCTCTGCAATTTGATCTGATCTCATATGAGATAAAACCTTCCTTGCATCATGATCTGGAACCTGTGGAGCCTCCTGTGATTTACCCTCACTCATCGGAGATCTGGATAAATCCGGCGGCACCGCCGTAAATGAAGCTTTATCGAACAAAACCCGTAATCGCCTTTCGCCAAAATAATCGCCTTAGTAAAAACGTTTTTTTTTATTGTTTTCATATAATAAAATTTGATGGTTTCAAAATAAAACTCTCGGAAATCTAATACTATATGTATATCTAGACAATTAAAAAATGTTTTGGCATTGCTTTGAAAATTGGATTTAGATTGGATTTCGTGATATATTTTTTTCTGGTGTTTGATGTTTGACTATAAGTTGAGACAACACCAATAGTATATGACAATGGCTTTGGACATAAGCTAAGTATGTACCTAATGTTACATGCACGTTGATTTATAAGCCCAACAAACCCTCCAAGTACATTATTTTATATCGTAAACAATAGTTTATGTTTTAACTTGAGGCTGACTTATTGTAATGAAGCCAAACAAACTTCAGTAGTATATAATTCGAAATCTAATTGACCAATGCTCAAGATCAGTATTAAGTCAAACATAGCGGTTGTAATTGGTCACCCGAAAGTAAAATTCGCATGGGGATGCTAGCTCTTCTTGATTATGTCTTGAATTTTTTATAAGTTAGGAACTTGTGTTCAGGGTTTTTATTAATATACACTTTACTTCTAAATGTAGAAAACCAGGTCTGATACTAACACACCATTTGTGGTTTATGTGACCCCTTCCAAAAATGAGAAGTCAGGCCTTGTGTTCAAGTACGCTTGAGTAGAATTTTGAAATGCTCATCCCAGCCTAAAAAGATGTATCTTCGGATCTAGGATTTCTTGATTAATCAAAATACTTTTTCTGTTTTACTGATAAAGAATATTCAATTCAATAATAATTTGCCTATGACTTAAGTTCACACAGTTTGGAAACAAGAGTTTAGAAGAATAAAGATAAACATGAAAAGTTGTTATCTTCAGGACATGATACTACATAACAAAGCATTAATGATGTAATCTTTGTGGTAATATAGATTTTTACATATGATTATATTCGGAATAATCTTTGTGGTAATAGTACAGAAAATATTTATACTCGGAAGCCAAAATGTGGAGTTACATATGAAGAGAATGATTTCAGAAAAAGTTAGTATTTGATAAAGGATAACAAATGAAGAGAAAAACAAAGAAGTTTATGAATGATCTGGAATGCATGCATTGCATAGTATATAGTCCGAAAACACAAGTGTCAGTGCGCACGTGAGATTTATGGCGAAACTGTCAACGATCAATCCCTAGAACCATTTGTTCACGAACCTAAAGTACAGTTTCTTCCATTATGCTATAAATGATCCACAATTTTCTGTGTGTTTTCAGACAAGGCAGAACCAACGAGTTTACAAAAAAACATTTATATATTTGAGATATCATTGCAAATGGTCAAGAAAGTCGCATATGTTGTCTATCTATACTTTTGATTTTGGTCTCTTGATTTAGGAGGAAAATTCCCTTGAGCATAAGGCAACAACTGGACTTCTTGGGCTTTTATTTTTAGGACCTTAGAAACAACAATAGCGAATGATGATACTGTGGATAATTGGTATTTCACTGACATGGTGGAGAGCATGGAATGTAACTGATAAGCTTAATAAACTCCATTACAGATGCATACTTGCATGTGACTAGGATTTATAATATTAAGCAACTGCAATAGTCTAACTACTCTCCGGAGCTTGATTACCCATGGAAGGTGGTGGTTGATTTTGGTTCCAGTTCTTTGATGATGCTGGCTCTCTCCCCTCCACCTGCACAGTCTCACGGCGCCTATCGTACCTAGGCCTAGACCGATTTCTGGTCTGTCGCTGTTCAGTGAACCTGTACTGTGGTCTTGGTATGACCTTTCCTTCAATGTACAAGTCACCTAAAACATCAGCAACAACAAATTTGTTTTAGTTGTTAAGCTTCTTAAAATGTATTACAAATATCTCAATCATTGAGATGAAATCCAAAAACAATACAAACCTCCATAGTCTTTGTTGGGTACATCAAGATAAGAATCTGGTAGAACCCACAGAACACCAGGCAACCCTGAAAGAATCACACAACTCTAATATAAGCAATGTCAACAAGTTCCAAACCCAAGACATATTCTTTGTCCTATTCCTTCAGACAATCATTCAGACAGAACAACAAACAAGAGACGTTTCCTCCTTGAAGCAATTCAAATGCAGCTTATAAACCATTTTACAGTACAGCTACATAAAGCATTGAAGCTATATATAACAAAGGAAAAAGTATCAAACCTTTGACTTTGCAAGAAAGCTCTTCAGAGATCAAAGCACCAAACCCAGTGTACGTCGAAGTGCAAACAGAATAAATCTTCTCCTTTGCCTCCTCCTCGCTAACAACAAAAAAAAAACTCAAAATCAATCAAAACTCCAAAAACGCAAACACGAAATGATTATTAAAAAAAAAAGAGATGAGGTTTTTTTTTGTTGCCTGCCGACGACGGAAGTTAAGGTTTTGACATAAGCATCGATCATCTCATCTTCTGTAGGTTTGGGATCAGTGAACTCCATCACGATGAGCCAGTGCTCGTAATCGCAACCATCCAGAAGAATCGTCTCCTTCGGCGGGCGGTTGCTCCAATTCGGGGAAGGATCGTTCAGCGGCGAGTATCCCGACCCGGATGTCTTGGGCCGGGTCGCTATGTAACACGGGCCCAATCCGGTTCGGGTCGAGGAGACTTTGTCGAGTAAAGACACGGCGAATCGAGAGCGGGAAAATGAAGAGTAAGAGGAAGTAGACGAAGAGAGGGTTTTGCTTAGGACGGTCGCTAATCTGCGCCGGACTGTGAAAAGAGCCATCGCCGCCGGTGAGGGTTTTAGCTCCTGCTCTGTCTCTCTTCTCCCTCTTCACTTCAGTCTGATTGGAGAAACTACATGGGCTAGTTTATGTTTCCTAGATGGGCCATTAAATGTAATTAATCAGCCTTTTTGATATTCCAAACTTTCAATGAGCTTGCCAATTGTACTCCTCAGTCTAATCTTTGTAGATAAATCAGATGATTGATAAAGCTTACTAAGATTATTAGCTCTCCTTTAATTTTTTTTTTGTAGATATTATCTTCTCACCTATTTCATACTAGTTAATACATAATGCATTGTGAGACTCTGCTTCATAAAAATTATCCTTGCCCATGATGAAAATCTAATATTTTTTTCTGATATTTTACATAATTTCCCTTTTGTCAGAGACTCGAAATCTATGTATAAGACCACCATTAACCTTTTTAAGTGGGTTTTTAAGAGGTGGGTCCCACGATTTTGATAAACAACCAGTTTCTCCTCCTCTGCTGCAAGAGTCGACTTTGCTTGGATTCTTGTACTGTTCGCGGACTCTACTGACACGCGACGGCCCGCGATTGGTTCGTTTTTTTATTATTTTTTAAAAATCAGACAAAAAGAATTAAAAAATAAGAACCCTCTAGCGTTACTCATGCCCTAAACATTAGTTAACTCTTAGTAGAGACTATTTGATTAAAGGAGGTTTCCCCGCTCTTTAAAAGTTATCATGATCACATTTAGAACTCATGCTTCTAAATCGTACTACTATTCATAGACTATTATGAAAGAGAGAAATCAAACGTTTTAGATGGAGAGAAAGACCACAAACTTGTCTGAAACAAAGATAGTCTTCCTAAAGACAGAAAAACCTAACATAGCCTCATGTTCTTCTTTCCTTAAACCCCAAAAATAGCATTTAGAACTTGTCTCTGTATAAACACATCGAGTTTTTTTTCTACCCATTTGTCCAAAGCATTGTAGTTACCAAAACCAAAAACTCCCTCCACAAAAAAACAAAATAAAACCAGAGCTAGAAGGGGCCTTGTAGCCACCACAGTTGAAGGCCCCGTCTTGCTCCTTTTCCAACATTTAAAAACATAAAACATATTAGAACAAAATCTTGAAAAGTTTGTGTATAGAGGAAAAATAAAAAAATGGCGTTTGATGGTGACAAAAAGAAGAAATGCATCATAGCCGGTGGTGTCTCAGGTCTGCTAGTCATCATGGTTGTCTCCGTAGCAGTCATAACATCTAAAAACTTGCCCAATGAAAACGAGATCAGGCAAAACAAGAAAGCGGTTAAAGCAGTCTGTGCACCCACCGACTACAAAGAGACATGCGTCAGAAGCCTAATGGACGCGTCTCCCAAATCAACCGAGCCAATCGAGCTCATCAAACTCAGCTTCAACGTCACTATCAAATCCATCAACGACGCTCTCAAGAAAGCCTCTGAAGACGTTAAACACAAGGCCGACAAACACCCTGAAGATAAAGATGCTTTCATGCTCTGTGAGAAGGTAATGAACGACGCTATTGCTGATTTGAAAAAATGTGTTGATCATAAGATGTCAGTTGATGAGATTAAAGGGTTTGTCGAGGATCTTCGTGTTTGGATAAGTGGCTCCATCGCATTCCAGCAGACTTGTATCGACACCTTTGAGGAGATTAAATCTAGTCTTAAGAAAGATATGATCGACATCTTCAAAACATCAAGAGAGCTTAGCAGCAATAGTCTTGCCATGGTTACCGACCTCAACTCCAACGCCACGGAACTAACCGGAGCTCTTGAAAAGTACGCTAGAAAGCTTTTATCTACAGAAGAAGAAGAAGATGGTGTCCCAACATGGGTTGGACCTGAGGCACGGAGGCTCATGGCAGCACCAGGAGGAGGACCACCAGTGAAGGCTAACGCAGTGGTGGCTCAAGACGGAAGTGGACAGTTCAAAACCATCAGCGATGCTCTAAACGCTGTGCCTAAAGAAAACAAAGCGCCGTTCGTCATCCACATCAAAGAAGGTATCTACAAGGAGAAAGTGGTGGTCACGAGGAAGATGGCGTACGTCACTTTCATAGGTGATGGACCGACCAAGACCGTTATCTCTGGCAGCCTTAACTTCGGTATCGGAAAAGTCAAGACGTACCTAACAGCTCCCCTCAGTGAGTTTCAAATTTTGTTTCTTCTAACGACTAGTAAATTCTGGATAAGAAGTTCCGCACATCATCCTAGACGAGCAGACATTTTCCAACCGGACTCTCGAACTTAGCCTGAGATTTTGAACCAAACCGAATCCGCCTAACTGAACCGAACCGAAATTTTGGTTAGTTCGATTCAGTAGGTTTTCTATAAAATTTCAGTTTTCGGTTCGGTTTGGCAGTGGATTATTTTAGTTTCTTTATAAAAATATATAGGCCAACCGTACGAACCAAACTAACCGAAGTACCCAAATTTGGAACCAAACTAACAGAATTTATTCGAATTTTTAACAAAATGAAACTGAAGTTTAACCGAATAGAAAAAAACTTTAGAATTTTCAAAAGCTGAACTAACTGAATATTATACCGAACCAAACTTTATTTCGGGTTAATTGGGTTAAATTTATGTTAACCGAATAAATCGAACTAACCCGAATGCACTCGAATCTTTAGACAATACCGAAACATGACCAACTTTTCTTATATTCGCAGCCGTCGAGGGCGAGCACTTCACAGCGAAGGGCATCGGGATGGAGAACACAGCCGGACCAGAAGGAGCACAAGCGGTGGCGTTGAGAGTCTCCGGGGACTACGCCGTGTTCTTCAACTGTCAAATCGACGGTTACCAAGACACCTTATACGCCCACTCTCAACGGCAATTCTACCGCGACTGCACAGTCTCCGGCACCGTAGACTTCATCTTCGGCGACTCGCAGTGCATCTTACAGAACTGCAACATCGTCGTCCGTAAACCTATGGCAGGCCAGTCGTGTATGGTCACCGCTCAGGGACGCAGCGACGCCCGCGAACCGACGGGGATAGTGCTCCATAACTGCCATATAGTGGGAGATCCAGCGTATATTCCGGTGAGAACCGTGAGCAAGGCGTATCTAGGAAGACCGTGGAAGGAGTTCTCGAGGACGATCGTCATGAAGACGACGATCGATGACGTCATCGATCCGGCGGGATGGCTTCCGTGGAACGGTGACTTCGCGCTCAAGACGTTGTACTATGCCGAGCATTTGAATGTTGGGCCTGGAGCGAATCAGGCCCAGAGAGTTAGATGGCCAGGTATTAAGAAACTGACGCCTGAGCAGGCTTTGTTATATACTGGTGATAGATTCTTGAGTGGTAATACGTGGATTCCACAGACACAGGTTCCGTACACGGCGGGCATGTAGGAGATTCCGTTTTGTGAATCGTTTAACTTCAGGGTTTTACATTTTTTTTGTTTATAATGTGCTTCACTGAAATTGTATGAAGAATGATTCATTGATTCTGTTAATATAGTATTTTTTTTTTATTATCAATCTGGGTTATTAAAAAGTTATAACTTTGTCCGAGGGGGTCATTTACAGTTAACTTTGACAATGGTATGCTTTTTAGATGAGAATCATGAGACTAGAGGTGATTTAAATATTAAAAAAATGATGAGAAAGTCGAGGAGGATGCATGGTTCGTGGAAATCACGTGATGCCTGTCCACATGTACCGTACTTCGAGAGTGCCTGCCTGCATCCAATATTGTTCTTTGAACGGTGGAATCAATATATTCTTCGCGTCTCGGAAACTAAAACTAAAATTATTCTCTTGTATTTGTATTTATCTTTATTAAGTACCGGTCATGTGATGTGTCTTTTAATTTTTTCGACGAAGAATGAATATATCTAGTGAAAAATATATAGTCCTATAAACAAATTAATATTCGTGAAATATTTTTATTTTAAACAATTAAAATGTAGGGACATAAAAAGGCAATACATTGTCCTGATGGGTCTGGAAAAAAGCGAGATAACGTATGGCCATTTCTATAAAGCAAAATTGGAAATATTATAGGGAAAGAAGCATGTGACTTGGGACGTTGAAAACGATACATTAGACGACTCGTTGGCTCGTTGCATTGAATTGAGAGAGAGCCCCACACTCTCCCCCCAACGGCCATCTCTGTTTTCTTCGATCCCTCCACATACCCATTTTTTTTGCCATTAAAACACTCACCTCAAAACTCACAACTCAAACGACACACGAGGGAACAATGTCGAACAAGTCCCCTGTTTTCTCCATCCCTGATTCTCAACACTTCAGCGACTATGGCTTCGATCCCCAAGTCAACTATTTTCAGGTAATGTTTCATTTTTGCTATGTTTTGAGTAGGTTTTGTCTGATGGGGATCTTGTTTCTTTATCCAAAGGTTATGGAAGAAGCGAGGAAGCATAAGAGAGAAACGTTGGTCAAATCATCCATTAACGCTCTTCACTTCAAGATCCAGAAACCCATTTCAAAAGATGACCCGACCCGGTCCACAATGCACAGCAAGAAGAAGAAACGGTGGTGGTGGAAGAAAGCTTTGCCTTTTTTTAAGTGGCGTAAATGGCCAATCTCCACCGTTGCCGCCGTCAATGACGATCGTAGGGTCAGAAACTTTCGCGCAGTAACCGGTTCGATGTCGATGATGTCGAGTCCGGTTTACTCGACGGAGAGTCGAACCGGGTCGAACACACCGTACCGTGCGACGACGAGTAGACCTTCGTCGGGACCTATAGCGGGAACATTGACGCCGGCAAGGAAAGGTGACGTGGCGATCCCGTATTTGAGTCTACGAGAGCTTAACATGGAGCAGCAACAGAGGATCTCTATCTCTTCTTCTCCCATTTACTTGGTCACGTAAAAGTTTATTAAAAAAAAGAAGTAAATTTATTAACAGTGTGATGTTTTTAAATATTTTCTACAATAGGTGAAAGCTGTAAAGTTTCATCTATCTCACGTGAAGCAATATTAGCATTTTTTATATATAGATTATAGATTAATAACATTTTAAATTATATTTATTTGGAATATTTTCATGCGTGAAATGTTGAAAGTCATTGGAACCGGTAAGAGTGGAGATACTTTGTCGTCTATGACTCCAACTAATATTTGAAAATTTATTCGTGCATCGATTCGAACGTTATACCTTTTAGAAATTTAGGCGCCTGCTTAGGTATATAAAATCACACTTTGTTGTTAGTCTCACATTTTTTTAATCGACTACATAAGAACAATATACTATAATTAAAATGTGGTTATATTCTATGAATGATGACTTTTATGTGATATTTCATACACTTAGCTTAATCTTACTCGAACATGAGGATTCATACAACCGTGGTAATCAAAGATAGACTTGAAGAAACATGAATCTTCTTTTATGTTTTATCTCATTCGAAGCATTAGAAACTCAGGTTTAATAATATACTCTTTCCACTGGCAGTAAAACCGAGCCACCGTTGTTCCATCTAGAACTCTATGATCCGCAGCTATGTTGACCTAATATCAAAACTCTTGATCAGGCTTTGGCACTAACAAGAATCTTGTACAAAAAGTGTTCATATGGAGAACCATAAAGCAAAATAGATGAAAATAGGATTGCTCTCCAACAGCTTAGAAGTTAAGAAAAATAAATAATTTTTGGCAGACTACTTGTATTTGTGTTTCAGTTCTGATCTGATTATAGCTAAGTGGTAGTTGGAATAAGATCATATAACTAATGGATTAGTGACGATAGAAAAAAAACAAAAAAGAGAAGATTATCGGATTAGTTTATGTATGTCACGTCAGAAAATACTTTATAGCTAGGATCAACGGTACATGCGTGTCTTGAGTCATGAGACCGGTCGACGAGTGATCGATTAATTTTAGTATTTTTTAAAGTCATACGATTAATTTATGAAAGCTTATTTGATACCTCACTTATGAACACAAACGATTCTAATACTTTTAATATGAATACTTTGTCTAAAAATATGAATGTCATTTACATTTTGTTGTATTGTATCAAAAAAAGAAAAGAAAAATGAATTGATTCAGATCCTGCCAGGTCACATAGGACTAAGACCACTAGCCAAACACACAATTATTTGATAAAAATACAAATGTATCTTTCTATTAATTCATTTTCTAATTATGTATCCATGTAGTTCACGCGTGGCCACTAGAGCTTTTCACATTCTCTCTCCGGGAAATGGTTTACCATTTTTTTTATAACCACGCGTCTGTGGTCGGATGGTCATGGCGTTCCGTGGATCCCTAAAAGAATCCGAGTTTGAATCCGCACCACACCAGATTTCCACATGCGTGGTCACCGGGACTTTTCACATTGTCTTTCCGGAGAATGGTTTACCATTTTTTTATGTATCCATGTAGAAAATACAAATATGTATCCACGTAGAAAAGATAATACTGATGTATTTCATCCCAAAAAAAAGAAACGTTACACGTCACCGTAAAGGGATTTGATAACCTTGTTTTCTCAGAGGAAGACATTTTAATGCGAGGGATTTAGTGTTATATACTTATACCAGTTATGCATTAGTAACTCAATCTATCGTAGAGGTTGTTTTGATCTTTTTCATTTTACCAATCTATGTACTATATAACTCACCATTTCACAAAATAGCTTCGCATCTAAAGAGGAAATTATAAAGCAACAAACTTAACTTAGAACATATAGCCAAACAAAGTCTCAAGTTATGAAGTAGCTAAAGACTTACATAAGCTTCACATTCTCCACATGGTCTAGAAAGATGTGAATTTTATTAAACTCAGACACATGATCCATTCCTTGGATCTCAACTCTAACGATAGTATTACTCACGGTATCGAAGTAGAATAGGTGGAAAGGCCTTGGTGGAAAACCCTTCGACTGCATCACAATCTCATCTCTGCTCGTCATTCCAACAAAGCTTAGCTTAGCACTCCCAACTATATCCTTCCACAAAGCGGGTAACACGTACACATGCTCAGACCATTCCTCCTTTCCGATATCTTCAAGCACCCACATGCTGACACTTTTACTGCTTTCATCACCAGATACACCTTCTTCAAACCGGAGCAGACCTAATTTACCATTGTAGTTTACCATAGTCCTCTCAAAGAAGAATTTCTCGTCTTTCATGAAGCTCAACTTCTCGGATCTGACGTCAAAGCAAACCAACATACGAGTCTTTGTAGACACTTCAAAAGCTGTAGAATACAAAACACCATTGATGCATCTCCCTCCCACATGTGGATAATAACTGAGCAAGCTTCCACAGTTGATCATTCTCCACGACAGCGTGGTTCCGGTTCCCGATGTCATTACTTGATTGGTTAGTCCATAACCTCCTCCCGACATGGACAACACCTTGACTTGTTTATCAATAGGATCAAACCCAAACACACTCGTCCACATAACTCCCCTTGTATTCACCTTGGTTAAAGGTAACAACTGTCCTGTGCTGGGGTTACATATCAGATGCGACGGAAAGTTCCTGTTCCACGTGAGCCAGTTATTCGAAAGACCGACAAGGCCGTGCTCAAGCCCACTTATCTCAAACGCACCACCAGGGACATATGCATCGATGGACAGCTTCGAGTGATGAGTGGCCGTCACTACAGGATCAGAAGCATTCACATCCGGTTGAGGTGCGGAGGAGAAGAACAGCTCGCCTCCTTCTTGGTAGACTAGTAACAGCCGCGGGGGGCGAGCACAAGACCTGCTCAAGAACAGCTCGGTGAAGCACTGGCGGCGAAGTAAGGAGTCCCAGATCTTCGAGACGCACCTGCATATCGCTATCGACTTCACCGGCAACCTCGAGAATATCTCGAAAACGAGATCGGTCGGGATCGGTAGTAGTGCGTCGTCTTTCCCGTTCTCTGAGGTCTTCGATCGCGTATTACGTCCGTTGGTAATCGTTGGGAGATCACCAGGGAGGTTACGCGGCTGTGTTTCCATGGCGGAGGCACTGAGGTTAAAACTCACGAACGTCTGTTCTTCTTCCGATTCCAGGTGAACCCAAATATTATCTTAATGGGCTGAGAATAAGCCCAAACTTAGGGCCCGTCCATGAAGAGCAGGTTTTTTTTTTCTTTCAAACCGGGCGATTATCTTACGTCATCATCTTTTCTTTCCACGTGTCTGTTTCTCTGTCAAGTTTGTTGACTCGCAATTTCAATGAAGAAGGTAGAGAGTAGGTGTGTTTCAAAAAAAAAAAAAGGTAGAGAGTAGGAATCACGAAACCGAGCTCGAGAAATGGCGTCACGAACGAAGGGAAAGACGACGATGGAAGTTAGCGGCGACGGCGTTGCCGTCGTCACAATCATCAACCCTCCCGTCAATTCGCTATCATTCGACGGTACTCTGCTCCTCTTCTGTCTTCTATATATATATATTACCTTTTTCAGATTCTAAGTCAATTTCTCTATTTGATTCAGCTTAAGGTTGAATTTATGTTCTGATTATGTGGAAGATTGGGAGTAGTACTAGTTTGATCTCATGCTCTTTTAGAGGATTAGTGAATAGGTTAGTGAAGATTAAAACTCTATTGGTTACTCTGTTTTTTGTATATTTGTGTACACAGTGCTAGACAACCTCAAGAGTAATTACGAGGAAGCTTTGAGCAGAAACGATGTTAGAGCTATTGTGATTACTGGTACTTCTCGAGATCACTCTCTTCCAAGGCATAAACAGAAGACATTTATGCTAACTTTAGAGATGGTTTAGTAAATGGCTTTTGTGTTTTTTCTTTCTTACTGCAGGTGCAAAGGGGAGGTTCTCTGGTGGATTTGATATCTCTGGTTTTGGTGAAGTTCAGAAAGGGACAAGTATGTTTTCAGTATCTTGGTGTCTTTTGTTGATTATGTATTTAATGTTTGTATTGATTTTATCAGGGAAAGAGCCAAAGGTTGGATACTTATCAATTGACATCCTAACCGATTTGTTTGAAGGTTGTTCTTCCAACATAACGAATTCATTGAGTTTTGCAATGGTTATGATAGAGTGTTTTTGAGGATTCGATTTATTTGTTTGGATTTCAGGTGCAAGGAAACCGTCTGTCGCTGCCATTGATGGGCTTGCCTTGGGAGGAGGGTTGGAACTTTCCATGGTACATTTTTAAATGTATTCGACTATCATTCAAATTTCGTCTTGAGATTGTTGAGCCTAGAATGGATGTTGATACAGTTGTGTGACTTGTTTTCAGGCTTGCCATGCGAGGATATCAGCTCCTGGTGCACAGTTAGGTCTGCCCGAGCTGCAACTCGGTGTTATTCCTGGGTTTGGAGGTACTTTCTTAACTTTGTTGATTGTCATGTCCTTAATCATGACTTCCCTTCAGCGGTAGTTTTTATCATATAGGAGGCATAATCTTTGACTCGAACAATCAATCATATGCTTTAAAACTCGTGGCATAAGAAGCCAATACTTTTTTATGCATTCAGGACTATGAGGGCGAGGATATGTGATTCATGTTTGTGTTGAATCAAATCGAGTCACTTTGATTTTTATCTTCCTTATTATGCTTCTTTGAATTGATGCAGGCACACAACGTCTTCCACGTCTTGTTGGTCTCACAAAAGCCCTTGAAATGATTTTGGTAAAGTCACTGCCTTATTTTTATGGTTGGGTTAGCCTGCTTTGGTTAAAATGTAACGTCATTTCTGTTCTGTGAAACATATAGACATCTAAGCCGGTTAAAGCTGAGGAAGGTCATTCATTGGGTCTTGTTGATGCTGTCGTGCCATCTGCCGAGTTACTAAACGCTGCACGTCGCTGGGCACTTGACATAGCCGGGAGGAGAAAACCTTGGGTTTGTAGTGTTTTAAAGACTGATAAGTTACCTCCTCTTGGAGAGGCAAGAGAAATACTGAAGTTTGCCAGGGAGCAGACACGCAAGCAAGCCCCCAACCTGAAACACCCCTTGATGTGCCTTGAGGCTGTTGAAGTTGGTATTGTTTCTGGTCCGAGGGCTGGGTTAGAGAAGGTATATTACTATCTGGTTGTCCCTGCGATATATGTTCTTTAACGTTCCCTGACCCGTTACGAATTTCCATCACATTGTCACTTACAGGAGGCTCAAGTCGGCTCGCAAGTGGTAAACCTGGATACCACCAAAAGCTTGATCCACGTCTTCTTTTCTCAGCGAGGAACTACAAAGGTCTGTTTAGTTATGTCATTTAGATTAATATAACTATCTTTACAAGATATTAACTATTAGCTTGAAAGCTTTTCCCTTTATTTTTGGTTCCTTCAGGTTCCTGGAGTTACTGATCGTGGGTTGGTGCCAAGGAAGATTAAAAAGGTAGCCATAATTGGAGGCGGGTTAATGGGATCTGGAATAGCCACTGCATTGATCCTCAGTAACTACACAGTGATTCTCAAGGAGGTAAATGAGAAGTTCCTAGAGGCTGGAATTGGCAGGGTCAAAGGTAGTGATGAATTGATGTACATTGCTTATCAACGAATAGCAATAGCTTGATCTGACTAATTTCATTATTTCATTCAGCTAATCTTCAGAGCCGTGTAAAGAAAGGAAGGATGTCTCAGGAAAAGTTTGAGAAAACCATGTCACTCCTTAAGGGTTCTCTTGACTATGAAAGCTTTAGGGATGTGGACATGGTCATCGAGGTAATAATTAGCATAATCAAGATGAAATTGTTTTCTATATACGACTTTGCTTGATGTGTTTTTGGTGGCTTGAACAGGCTGTCATTGAGAACATATCTTTGAAGCAGCAAATTTTTGCTGATCTAGAGAAGTACTGTCCTCAACATTGTATCCTTGCTAGCAACACATCCACCATTGATTTGAACAAAATTGGGGAGCGGACCAAGTCCCAGGATCGGATTGTTGGAGCACATTTTTTCAGGTGATTAGTTATCCTTTAGAGTCTTGGAGTAGCTTTGCTCGCTCTAATGAATCATGTCTATTCATTTTCCTGATGCAGTCCAGCACATGTCATGCCACTACTTGAAATAGTTAGGACCAATCATACCTCTCCTCAAGTAATTGTTGACCTGTTAGATGTTGGGAAGAAGATCAAGAAAACACCAGTTGTAGTGGGAAACTGCACAGGGTTCGCAGTTAACAGAATGTTCTTCCCATACACACAGGCAGCGATGTTCCTTGTTGAGCGTGGAACAGATCCATATATAATCGACAGAGCAGTCAGCAAGTTTGGAATGCCGATGGGTCCCTTCAGGTACATCACATTGTAAAGATCCATGTCAATCTCATACACCTTTTTTTTAACTATACTTTTGTTACTCATATGAACGAGTAGATTGTGTGACCTGGTTGGATTCGGTGTGGCGGTTGCAACCGCAACACAGTTTATCGAGAACTTCCCAGAACGGACAAACAAATCTATGATCATCCCACTCATGCAAGAGGACAAGAGAGCTGGTATGTAAGAGAGAACAGCTAGATAACGTTTTACTGATTTAACATTCTTCTAAAGCTTGTGAGCTTTCTTGTTGGTTTCAGGTGAAGCCACTCGTAAAGGTTTCTATCTTTATGATGATAAACGCAAGGCTAAACCTGATCCTGAAATAAAGAAATATATCGAGAAGGCAAGGAGCGTATCAGGAGTGAGCCTCGACTCTAAGGTATATCTCTGTCCAAAAATCATTGCATTTGAGAGGAACTCACTGTTTCTTTCTCACTTTGACTGATTCTTGTTGCTTGCAGTTGGCGAAATTGACGGAAAAGGAAATTATTGAAATGACTTTTTTCCCGGTAGTGAACGAGGCCTGTAGAGTTTTTGCAGAAGGCATTGCTGTTAAAGCAGCAGACCTTGACATCGCTGGCATAATGGGAATGGGTTTTCCACCTTACAGGTCAGTGTTGTCATCAAATAAAATGTTGTAGTTCTGAGATGAGATCCTCATCAAATTCTCATTTGCTCATTGTGTGTTTGGTTTAAATCTCTTGTAAACAGAGGAGGAGTCATGTTCTGGGCTGATTCCATAGGATCGAAATACATTCACTCGAAGCTAGATGAGTGGTCCAAGACTTATGGTGATTTCTTTAGGCCTTGTGCTTTCTTGGCTGAGAGGGGATCTAAAGGAGCTCCTCTGGTGAGTGTTTCTTTTCTTCCTTCTCTTTTTTGGCTTGTAAGATTGCTATTAACAAAACCTATTTCAACTTGGCTTATATTACTTGACTATTATTTGATGAAATCAACATACTAGCATGACTGTTTCTCTTGTCATAACCAGTTTAGCTTCTTACAGTTACTTGTAACTCAAGACTATTGACTATTCCTCCATCTTTGTTGCAGAGCGCCCCCTTGGAACAAGCCAGATCACGATTGTAATGTCATTGAAACTTTTTCTTGGTTGCTTGTATCTATTGTGTTTTCTTTACGACCACATTTACTTGCCAGAAAGCTGTGATCTCTGGCCTGCAGAGCTTTTAAAAATAAAGTCTCATCTCAGACAGATGAATCTGGGAGAAAGTAGAAAGTAAGTCTGAGCAGCGGTAAGATTTGTGTATGTTATGTATAATGCTTTGTAATACGAAGGCGTCAGATACATTTGTTATAAAGCTCTATGATGGAGTAAGTTCTATGTTGTTTTGATAATTTCATGACTTGTTTTTTTCTTACTTGTATTATACGAATGTTAATAAGAAATTGTTTTGATCTGGATCCATAGAATAAGAGTAGTGAAGTATGGTTACATCCGTAGATTAGCGAGTGTGGTTACACCCAGTCAATATGTAATTCAATTTCTTATACACGCATGGACTGTGAAACTAAGATGACTTTGTGACTTAATATGGAACTAAGTATATGTGTCCCAAATTTGGAAATGTGAAGGGATATAAGATGTGAACTTGTGTGTATAAAATTAGAAATATTTCGTAATAACTAAACATGACATAAATGGAAGGGGACCATATAAGTAGAAGAATTCAGAATTGGAGAAATAAAAGATAAGACAAAGAACTGTGTAATAAATTTAGACGAGAGAGAAAAGACACGAGTAATCAAAACTTTGGACCACCTTTTGTGTGTTTCTCTACGTCTCTACTTTCGATCACGTTACAGATTACACATCTTCGTATGATTATGAACGATGTGGAAATAAGATTTTATATAATATATGCTTTGGTTTATCGTCATGTCTTGGTCGATTTATTTCACATGTTTATCCTCAAAAGATATGAGAAACAGAATATCTAAAAACGATTGATGTGTCTAGGTCAAGGCCCGACTTATCCAGAAAGTGAGCATGTCTTTCGGCAGTAGTAATTAGCTGTTCAAATAACATAAAACTACGCATTTCTCATGGACGTTGTTCTACGTGAATATGTAGTAGTAATATGTAAATTGCGGGATCTTCGATCCAATAATCTTAATTAGATTTTTGGATAGCATATACAATACATCTGAAACCGACTTCCACCATATAATATGATAAAAATGCTCTCAATCCATATAAGCTAACCCCATATTTAGACGTGGACTACGATTTAGCATTTCGTTATTTTATACTGTGCAATTTTATAAGTTAAATACAATGAAGAGAGAATGCTTTTTTTTACATGGTTGGTTAGCCCCTATCAAACAGAAGCCGGTGAATTTCCTAATTAACAAAACTAAAGTATAATTGATATTTAATACACTAAGATACATGGGTCCGGACTTATAAGAGCACTAACATGGGAAACAACTAGGGTATTTTGCATAGTGTACATGCATTTATTTTTCCTTCTTGTATCAATGTTTATTGATGGCTTGAAATTTAATTATTTAACCATAAACTAGTTGATCATAAAACTTCAATGATATGAGGAAAGTCGACGACCAACATGATATAGGTTTCAGCTTTTTTTTTGTGTATAAAATTGATTTTCTCAAAAACAGAGTTACAAGTTACAAATTCGAGTTTTGATCATTGAGAGAGAGCTAAAGACATGCTTTGTGTTTGGCTCGAGAAGATGCTGGACTCATAACTAAAAGTCCATCAGTGTCTCTTAGCTATGCATTTCCACAAGTCCATAAGTTTTCTCGAATTAAATTACATTCTTCTCTATGATCTTTTTAGATCAAATGTATAGTTATTCGTTAATTATTGGAGTCAGATTCAGATTTTAGACTAAACTACTTTATCTTGAACTCAATTTTGAATAATGATGTTTCGTTTCACATTTTCAGCTTGATATATAACCAGTTGATCGGATACACCAGATCTTCAAATGAAAAAAGGTTGATTCCAACCAAAATAAAAAAACCAAAGGGGGTGTTCTCAAAACACCACTATTTTTAACATCAGGGTCATTTACACACATGAAAAAACTTCTTTAAAAAAAAAATAATTTAAAGTATCTCATATTTATAGAAAAATTTATACTATTTCTAAATAGCGGTGTAGTGTACGGATGAATTTTTTTCTTCTAAATATTCGAATAAATCATAAGAAATTGATCTATATCCGTGTGTACACACTATGAAGTGTAGTGGAGTTCACTCGAATCCATGTTTAACAACACAAAACTCGTCTGCTATTATACCTTTATTGCGTACTTGTAAAAGTTAACATTAACTAGAAAAATATGTGGAATAAAGATACAAAAATGATAAAAAAAAGTTAGAAACTTATTTTCCCAACAAAGATGTATGAAAATTCTTTTAATCCAGTGATTTAACCGATTGTTCATGAGGTGTTAAGATTATGCAGATTAATAAAAAAATTTCATGATATCTTTATTATATAGCTCACGGTACAAAAGTATAATAAACTACAATATTAAAAGTTAAAAGATAGTAGCCGAGAAAAGTATAACAATATGGAAAAAAGAAGAGAAGTTCGCAACGGTACAGGTCAGAAGTCCCACGTGCACTTGGGGGGATCTCGACGACGCCTTTCTCTTTCTCTACAAACTCTGCACACTCTCCTCTCTCTCTCTCTCTCCCTCTCTCTCTAATCTCACTCACAAACAAGTTCTCTCTCTCTCTCAAGAAGCTAAAAGCTCAGTTTCTCCTTCAATACACACAGAAACAGAGGAAGGACTCAACGAGTTTGGTTTTCTTCCTGCATCTTTGTTTAATCTTCTTTAATGGTGGAACTCAAAGATCAAGACATGGGAGAAGGGATGCAATGCATAACACATCCTTACACAAAGAACCCAGGTGGTATCTGTCCATTATGTCTCCAAGAAAAGCTCGGTAAGCTTGTCACTTCCTCTTTCCCTCTTCCTAAACCAAACCACCTCTCTTCTTCCTCTCCTCCTAAGTCTTTCTCTCCTTCTTCCACTACCTCTCTTGCTCTATCTCTCTCATCCGGAAGGGACAGCAATAACAACAACAATAACAACCTCCCGTTTCTTCTGGCCAAGAAGAAGAGCATGCTGGCATCTTCTTCATCCTCTTCGTCTTCTGCGGCTAATCTTTTCTATAAGAGAAGCAAGTCAACGGCTGCTGCTTACGGTGAGGGTTTCACCCAGAGGAAACGAAGTGGGTTCTGGTCGTTTCTTCATCTCTACTCTTCCAAACACCAACTCGCATCCACCACCAAAAAAGTTAGTCATTCTTCTAGGCCAAGAAACCAGAGAACAGAGACCACAGAGACACCGAAGAGGGTTTTTGGTGGAGGAGGCATTGATGTGATAGTGGAGGAAGAAGATGAAAGCCATGATAACAAAGTGGTTGTAGAAACGCCAACAAACAGTGTTAGCAGTGGTGGTGGTGGTGGATCTTCTTTTGGGAGGAAAGTGTTGAGGTCTAGATCTGTAGGGTGTGGAAGTAGAAGCTTCTCTGGAGACTTCTTTGAGAGGATCTCTAATGGGTTTGGAGATTGTGCCTTGAGAAGGATTGAGTCACAGAGAGAACACACAAAGGTGATTAGTCATGGTGGTGGTGAAGCAGCTGATGCAATGAGTGAAATGGTGAAATGTGGTGGTATATTTGGTGGGTTTATGATTATGACATCATCAAATTCAACATCAGCATCATCAACAGTTGATCATCATAAGATGGGGAATAGAAGCTGGGGATGGGCCGCTTTTGCAAGTCCAATGAGAGCCAAGACTACTACTCATAGAGGTCGTACTATTACAGAGTCTTCAACTACTGACAAGAACACATCTCCAAAATTAGACTCAATTCCTTCATTGGTTGCAATGAAAAGCTAAATGAGATCAATAATAAAGTACTTCTGATCTCTATATCGTATTTCATTCATGTGTTTAGTTAGGCTGTTCTTTTGTTCCTTGGACAATGGTTTGATCTTTTGAGTTCAACTAGTAATATAATGTCACACTATTTTCTATTATATGCTATGTTCACCTTCATCATCATAAAAGCTTGAAACCTTTAGGAAACAATTTCTGTTTTGTCTTGTTTTTCTATGATTATGTTCTTATTAATTGATCATTATTATCTAATGAACATTAAACAATGCCTAATTTTGTCTTGTAGTACAATTATAATTGTAACAAAACCCACTTGAAAAAGCAGTCAACAGGTTTTAGGGTTTTGAGTATTAAATCAGTGAAATCAAAAAGGCCACATGACTTTGCACATGCATTATGATTCCAACACTCAATAGTTTTATAGTATATTTTTGGAGCCTCTGCATCTGCTGTAGAGTAACAATCTCTCTTTAATCAATGAATGAATGTTTGCTCAAAAAAAAAGTATATTTTTGGAGCCCCACAAGTTACAAGTAAGACATGCAAAACAAGAAGTCAACTGCATCTACAAAACTATCATCATCATCATTATCATCAATTTGGTTATATCACCAACCAGCTAATCTGTATAACATCACAATAAAGCCAACATATCTAGCTAGTTTGCTATCCCAAACAAAACAACAGCTTTTGTAAGATGGTGGAAAAACATTGAAACAAGACATCACAAAACTGAATGTTAACATTAATAAATTCATATTTGATAATGAGATTATATAATTAATAAGTGAGATTTTTTTTCAGAGACATAACAGCAGTAGTGTGATACCATTAATAAATCCAGATTGATAATCAGATGATATAATGTGTGGAAGTGATGGTCGAGACAATGACATCAAAAGTGGTCCACGAGGGTGAGAAAATAAAGACGAACAATTCTGCAGAGTGACAGAAGAGAAAAAGGCTGCCTTCTGACATAACTCTGTTCATACAAAATATTTTTTGATTATATATGATTTTTTGTTTGTTCTTCATGGGGACCCAAATTTGTACTTGTCATACATAATCCAAAAACCTGCAGAAAAATTAGATACTTCAGACGTGACCATGTGAATACGATCAATATCCCGCTGTGAAATATTTATAAGCATCTTTTACATCACAATGTAGTAGAAGTAGAACCCATTGAGATCTTTAAAAACTATTGCGTCCTTCCATTTCACAATACTTGTTCTTTTTGTTACTTATAAAGTAAAAAAAAAATGTCATTGCATTAAGTAATCTCTTTTCAGGCTAGAGGCATTATTAGATATGTTTTGATGCAGGTACTTGATTTTCTAATTATCACGCAACTTCAAAACATTGATGTATACATATTTTTTGGTTGCATAAGTTGGAATGGAGCAAGCATGCTTGATGTACATATTCATGATTAAAGAGTGACTTCAGGGCCAGGTTCTATCTACAACCTTCTTAGAGCCAATCACGGTACTCAAATATATTCCATTCAAGATCATAGATACTTTCAAAGTCAATATCTATCTACACAAGCTAAATGGGGTGACTCAACTACAATCTTACATATTATGTCATGTAAACATGTACAAGTATCAGATAAACTTAGAAACCTCGATTCTAAGTAATAAGTTTGGTGAGAGTAGTAAGTTTAAATATCTTGATTCAACCACATTATTTTTAATTTTATATAAATAAGAAAAAAAATTAAAATATCAAGTTCAATGCATTTAATAGTGAAAATAAAATTATTGTAAAAAAAAAAGAAAGGATAGTGAAACAATAATTCAAATTTTCATACCATCAGAGAGTCAGAGACAAACACAACCACATTGTTATTTTGTATGTACATCAAAATATTTAATAACACATCTTAACTAACTAACTCTCTCCAACACTATCTACAACTATTCTCTTTTCAAAAAATCACTCAGCTCTCAGTTGCAGAATCTCCTTGGCTGTCCTAACCCGAAAGTATGGCATATGTTCCTGCAGAAAACCACGCAAACGTCTTTACATTCAGCACTCTTAGTCTCTCTCACACAATAACGGTTTCCAAATGTAGGCTCCATCAATTTTACCTGAGTGAAACAAAGATCCAGACCTCTGCTATAAAAGTCCATGTACTTCAGCATAAACATTCCACAATCAAATCTGCAAAATGCAGAGCACAAGTTCATACACAGCTGACTGTGGATGTACAAACTAGTTAGAAAAGAATGATACCATACCCATTTCTCTGCTCAGGAAGGTCATGCACAAACTCTTGTCTCCATTGACTTACATCAACGTCCACTTCATTCTTATCCTTTACTTCATCCGCAAAGTATCTAGCCTGACAAATGATTAAAAAAAAAACTACACAATCAGGCTCCATGTTGAGGAGAGGAAAACATGTTTCATTTACTGAAATCCTACCAGTGCATCGAGGATTCTAGGCTCTCTTCCTTTGAACGAATCAAGATACTGGAATTTTCGTTCCTTAATATTAATAACAGCCAATGTCCAGTGGATGTTCATATGTATAGGGATAAATATCTGTCAACAAACAAAATGTTCTCTTAGAAAGTGTAATGATAGAATAAGAATCACACAAATAGTTATCACCTTGTCACAATCTATGAGATGGTAACCCAACTTCTTCATTGAAGTCCATCTTCTGACTGCACTGTAGTTGTATCCAGTCGCCGAATGAACTAACTGAGGTGTGATTTAAGGTTATGTTCTTCAATAACACATAGGGGACAAAACCTAAAAAGACATAAGCCATAGGAATGTGTATAACCTTACCTTAGTAAAGAAAAAAGTATTGAAAAAATGACATTTTATAAACTTCTTTGGTTCTCTAGCTTCCCTTTCTTTCAGTAATACCAGATACAGATTAATGACCTACAAAAAGCAAACTCCAAGCTTTAACTAAATCATAGATGTTTTAAATGAAATAAGTGAGATTTAGATACCTCATCGTTCAACCATTGACCTGGTTTAAGACACCTCAGTTTTTCTACACTAATGTCAATGTTTGACTTCTCATGTGTAACCAAAATGTTCCTGCATCCAAAGAGTATCACATAACAAGAACATGTTAAGAATCATTACAGCATGTAAACAACAGAAGAGCAAGAATCAAAACCATACTGAACATTAGCTGAGAATGCTTTCTTGACTGCTGTCACATCTTCCTTGGATAGAGATCGAAAAGGTTCACCTCGTACATCTACTAACGGTTCTTCATCTTGTCTGAAAAAGGAACGCAAGCTTCGCAACAAACCACGACACCTTTCTCTCAGAACATCAGCAAAGCCTCTGGCTTTCAGTTTAGAAGTCCGGTTCTCAGCACTCTCGAGAGCCTTTCTATACGCTTCGAAACTGCACACATCAGTCACAGGGTCAGCTCGAGAATCATCCACCACCATAAAGCTCCCATTTTTCAGACTGACATCATCTAAAGACTCTTCCTTTTCACTCTCTTCCATAGCCACAACGTTCTCAACCTCGTCTTCACTCTCTTGCATAGCCACAACGTTCTCAACGATCTCAACCTCGTCGTCATCATCAGATATCACCTCCACGTACTCAACCTCGTCGTCGTCGTCGTCGTCAACATCAATCACTTCTATATCTGTTCTATAGTGTTGCAAACCCGAATCAAGTGTGTTCCTTTCTGAGCTGTTACAGTCACTAGTGAGAGAAGCTCCGACAACATTACCAGAAACTTGTCGATTCTGTTTCGTCAAGGCAGAGAGACCGAACTTGCGGACAGGGGAAGGAGCGTGGACTTGTCTCCTCAGAGGAGATTTCACTTGTGGGTAACGCTGGTGGTGTTTTCCTGGAGCCATGGGCTTCGACGAGTGTGAGATTTTACTAGAGGTTAAAGCGGCGCACACCATCCATTCGTGTGAATGAACGAACAGACGGGACACAAATCGATTCCCCCTGAGAATTGAAAGGTCAAAATCTCCCAAACTCGGGAGCAAGCAATTTTTTCCCATTAAAGGAGCGAGACTCGCGACGCTCCCGATGACGACCGGGTAAGCGGCAACCCGACCCGGGTCGTTATGGTTGGATTATATGTCAAACTCGAATCTGTTGTCTCCTAACCCTCTGGCTCACATAGAGGTTTGCTTCCTTTTCTGGTCTAAATTGGTCATTAAATGTATTTTTAGTGTTATTTAATTTAGCCGATTAAAATTGATTTACATTAGATCCTACAGATTACACACAGGTAGTTTTTGTAATAGATTGTTCCCGGTTTGTGAATAAGGTGTTAATATTCTTGATCAAACTTCAAACATATACCAAGAACATAAAATATAACAAGAAACAAGATTACATGTGATATTCGGAGTTCTCCTTCTGCTTTGGTATATATTGATTTTGTAGCTTCGGTCTGATTATATGAATCAGAATCAGTGGCAGTGTCTACCTGATTTTTTCTTTTATCAAGAATATTAATATCATAAATGAATTGATTATAAATGGATTGATTTATACATATTTATCATCAAGAATGTTAAATCAATGGTAACATCTACTTAGTTTAGTTATTGTTGTAAAAAAAAAAGATTTATACATATTTAAGCAGATGTACTGATTTAGGACAATTTAAACCAATGCTCAATTTGTATTTAAAAATATATTTTGGTTATGAATAAAAATAAGAACTAATGCTACTAACACCATGTAATCTGTTTATGGTCATTTCAATGTCTCTAATAATTTGATGAAAATGGGTATAAATTTGTTACAATCTTCACAGGTTTGGAAAATCCTTAGCCTATGTCTCATAGAAACGAACCTCAACCATGAACTATTTCTATTTTGGAGAGTACCAAGCCCCAACCTTGGCAGAACCAATTACTTGGAAAGCATATTCGATATCAAATATTGGGTTATGTACAGTCGCCAGATTAGCTATGTTCTTCTAAATCCCAAACTTTGTTTGGTTTAGAAAGATCGTATGGGGTTTTGCTTCCTATTTGGTCTAAATTGATTATAATATTTTGATCTTATTTGTTTTAATCGATTAGAATTGATTTACCCATGTTTAAACTGATTTAAGTTGATTTACACCAAATCATATATATCAGAAATGGTTTTAGAGATGGTTTCAGCTAGAGTTGATGTCAACACCAACACCAGAAAATGTAAAAAAGAATTCTAATGTGTTGGTCAGACATATACTAAAAGCACATACTACAATAGTAAACAAACTTTCATGTGGTATGTTATGTATTGATTATGTATATCCACTTTGGTTATCTGAATTGGTAGTATATCTACTTAGTTTAGTTATTGTTGTTAAAAAGATTGATTTGCACATATTTAAATGAATTTACTGATTTGAAACAACTTAAACCAAACTGTTTGTTCAAACTGTATTAAAAAAATACATTTGGTTATGAATAAAAGTAAGAAATGATGCTACTAAGACCATGTAATCGGTTTATGGTCATTTCAGGTTCTGTAATAATTTCATGAAAATGTGTATATATCTGTTACATCCACAAGGGCATGCAAAACCTCATATGCTTTCTTTTGTGCCACTCATGCTATGTCTCATATAAACGGAGTTCAATCATGAATTCTCTCTGTTTTGGTGAGTACCACGCGACAGCCTTGACATAAGCAAGCACTTGGAGAGCATATTCTACAGCAACCATTGTGTTATGTATAGTCACGATGTTAGCTCCACTCTTCAGCTTAATCTGAATCCCAGACTCAGCTCACATAGAGGTTCCGGGCCTTGCTTCTTTTTCTGGTCCAAGTTGGGCTATTAATGTATTTTAGTGTTATTTAATTTAGTTGATAAAAAAGTGTTATTTAATTTAGCCGATTAAAATTGATTTACATTAGATCCTACAAATTTTGGTGAATAAGGTGTTAACACCAGAAAAATGATCCAACATATAATATTTATATGACCGAATTTCGACAATATAATAACTTTTTTCCTAATTTTTTTATTAAACATATACCAAAATCATAAAATATAACGACAAACAAGATTACATGTGATATTCAGAGTTATCCTTCTGCTTTGGTATATATTGATTTTGTAACTTCGGTTTGATTATAGAATCAGAATCAGTGGCAATGTCTACCTAGTTTTTTTCTTTTATCAAGAATGTTAATATAATAAATGAATTGATTGTAAATGGATAGATTTATACATATATATTACCAAGAATGTTAAATCAATGGTATCATTTACTTAGTTTAGTTAAACTAATTGTAAAAAAATTGAATTATACATATTTAACCGATGTACTGATTTAGGACAATTTAAATCGATGCTCAATTTGGATTTAAAAAAAACTTTAGGTTATGAATAAAAATAAGAACTAATGCTACTAAGACTAGGTAATCTGTTTATTGTCATTATAGTGTCTCTAATAATTTGATGGAAATGGGTATAAATCTGGTACAATCTTCACATGTTTGGAAAATCCTTAGTCTATGTCTAATAGAGACGAAGCTCAACCATATGAACTCTTTCTGTTTTGGAGAGTACCAAGCCACAACCTTGGCAGAACAAATCACTTGAAGAGCATATTCCATAGCAAGTACTATGTTATGTATAGTCATCGGGTTAGCTCCGTTCTTCAGATCAATCTGAATCCTAGACTTTGTTTGGTTCAGAGAGAGTGTATGAGCTTTGCTTCCTATTTGGTCTAAATTGGTTATAATATTTTAATGCTATTTATTTTAACTAATTAGAATTGATTTACACATGTTTAAAACTGATTTAAGTTGATTATACCAAATCATATATAGATCAGAAATGGTTTTAGAGATGGTTAGCTAGAGTTGATGTCGACACCAACACCAGAAGAATATCCATCATTTATTTTTATATAAATAAATTTTGACAGTGTAAAAAAAATTCTAATGTCTTGATCAGACATATAATAAAAGCACATACTACAATATTAGACGAGCTTTCATGTGGTGTGTTATATATTGAATATATGTATCACACTTTAGTTATCTAAATTGGTGGTACATACTTAGTTTAGTTATTGTTGTTAAAAAGATTGATTTGCATGTATATGAATTTACTGATTTAAAGCAATTTAAAACCAAACTGTTTGTTCAAATTGGATTAAAAAAACATTTGGTTATGAATAAAAGTAAGAACTGATGCTCTACTAAAACCAGGTAATATGTTTATGGTTATTTTAGTGTCTGTAATAAATTGATGAAAATGTGTATAAACTGTTACAATCTTCACATAGTCATACAAAAGCTTGAGGCCTATGTTTCATAGAAACGAAGCTCAACCATAAATTCTTTTTGTTTCGGTGAGTACCAAGCAACAGCCTTAGCGGAACCAAGCACATGGAGTGCATATTCAATCGCAAACACTGTGTTGTTTACAGTCACCGGGTTAGCCCCGTTCTTCAGATCGATCTGAATCCCAGACTCAGCTCTTAAACTGAACGGTCCAACAATCTGCAACAAAAATCCATACAAGACTTATTAATCAGAGATAGCAGGATCGTCATGTTCTAATCTTTTACCTGTTGCTGCAGAGATACTGCTACTTCAGGGCATATTTTCTGAAATGCTTCTAAACTAGGCTGCCGAGAATTCAAAAGTTCTTGTGCGACACTAGTTGCACCGGTAAGGAACCTCAGACCATGAGGGAAGTCTAGTCTAGCGTGGAAACGGGTGAGATCAAAGAAGAGCTTCTGGAAGTTCCCATACTGAGCTGTGAGTGACGCGCGTCCTAAGGCATCAGCCATGAATCCGGAGTTCACAGATGGTAAATGAAGAGAGAACCCTCCAACACCTTCAGAGTCCTTTTCAAGTTTTGTTCTGATTGAATTTTCACCAAACGCTGCAGTCATTACACTACCTGTTGGATCAATGGAAGCTATCAGTAACATCCAAGAGATCATATCCCAATGAGTCTAAGAAACTTATCATACCGATGATCCCAGATACTGAGACATGAGGACTACTGAGAAAGATGTCATAGGGCTTGCAGTTTTCCAGCTTTGGAGTGATGCCCCTCCAGAGATCCATGTTAGCTCTATAAGAAAACGCGGATTTTAGAGACAAACCAGGAAGCAGAGAAGCCGGAGGCGCTACTTCCACATCATCATCAGAACTAAACTTCTTGGGAGATCCGCTGTTATGGTGCAAACATAAATGGTAACTTAGACCAGACTCAGCAGGAAGAGAAGCTAGATCAATAGCCATTGACAATGGCACATCCCAATATTCACCATCTTTATCCACAAACAGTCCAGGCCAGACCGCTTCTGCTGTCAGATTATGAAGCGGAAACTGAAAAAAAAAACAATAGCATCATCACTAATCACATTCTGTTAAAGAGACAACAAAGCAAAAGAAGGTAAGCAACCTTGTGATTGAAGACAGCTTTAGCTCTTGGATTCTTGTTAAGATCACATTTGTAAGAATCATAGCTAAGAAGCAAAGTATCCTCTGGTGTTAACAACAGCTCAGAGCAGAAACCTAAAGCGTACAAAGACTTATCCTTTAAATGCTTGCCAAGTGTGTTCAAACGAGAAGCTGACCCACGAACAAAAGCTTCACTCTTTTTCACCTCAGACACGAATCTCTGAACATCAAACTGACCCAGAAGAGACACGAACCTTGGAACATTACAAAACCAACATTTACCGAGAGAATCAGGATTAAAGGTGAGATTTTTAAGTTCGGTGATGAAGTGTTTACCAGTTGTTGGGGAAAGGGAAAGTGAGGACTCTTTGGAGGGAGAATCCACCGTGGAGAGGGGAGAAGGAAGGGATGAGAGGTGTGGCCATGAAGCGGTGGAAGAACTCGGCTTGCTTAGGGCGTGAGAGACGAGTTCCTCTGGAGAGACCTAGAGGGAGAGGGTCGTCGGAAACGGCACGTGCCGTGGCTTCGAGTGTCACGGGAGTCGACATGTCTAGCTCCCATATGTCTCCCTCTCCGACCCATCTCAGTCTGTTCATCGCCGTCGTTTTCTGTTCTGCCGTCAGCTCGGTTTCTAGCTGAACCTCGAGATGACCGAACTTATTCGTTAAGTCTCTTTGGTTTTGGATTGGGTCGGAGAAGACCCTGAGGTTTTTAGGTTGCATAAGCAAAATGCGTGCCGTTTTAGTTTGGTGACAAATGTTGGTCTGCTTATAAAACATTGCAATATTAACTTTATGACAAATTTTGTTAGTAAAATTATGTTTTTCTTTTTACTAAATTTACGTTACCGACGCCTATGTGTTATTTAATGGCTCTTTCTCGAAAAAAGTGAAAAGTTATATTCCCCTTTATTTCAATTTATATGTCGTTTGAGTTATCTCACACAAAAGTTTAAAATAGTTTGATAAGTATAAAATTTTACTCTAATTTAATTATTAGAATTCTATAATATTTATTAATTTAATTAAGATTTTTTAAAAAATAAATCGATTAAAAAATTTGCATTAGAAACATAAAATGATATTTATTATAACAAAAAAATAGTTGCACAACAAAAATTAACTTGAAATGGAAAGAGTATTTTATTGGTTGGTGGGGGTGTTTCGTGCATGGTTCCTCTAGGATTCCAACTTAGTCATCCTTCTATAAAGAGAGACCTTGTGTTTTGAACCCTAAACCATCAGACCTCACGTTCACACTCACATGCTTATATGCATCTTTAGACAGACATATACAAGCAAAACACATCTCTCTCCCTCTCTCTTAACGTTTTTCATTTTTTTCTAAAGGATCATAATGGGAGGTTCTTGGCGTTTCTTGTTTGGCTTCTTCGGCAGCTTCAAGGCATGGTGGAGGAGAAGACAGAGATCAAACCCGGGAGGAACGGACGACGAGATGTTTGGTGAAGATAGTGAAGGCAACTTCTATAATTGGTACGTTGTCGAACCGGCTATTAACAAGAAATCCACTGATTTCATCAGAAGGTTTCACGAGACTCGTGACTGATGATTCCATCACCTTCTTCTTCGGTTTCTTTAAACGTACGTAGTAGTTTGGAAGAAAAATTGTTCTTATTTCGTAGTATGTGTGTTTCTATGTGATTCCACTAAATGTAATCATAATTCGTTAAATCTGTGAGTTTATTATGTTCCTTTTCTCTTTTTACATTCTTATCACTAAAAATATACCAAACTCTGGTTTATGTTTTGAAAAATATAATTTGATAAACCTGTGATATATGGATAACAAATGCAGAAAACAAACCCAAAAAAAAAAAATCAAACTGAATTTTTCCTCATACAATTACTTTCATGCTTGTGAGGGATGTTATTTTCGTGATATCAGATACGGAATGAGAATTATAGTGAGTCACTGCAATCAAATAATCTACAAGAACTAAACCATTTATCTGATCGTCATAACTGCATCATATCGAAAATATATCAAATGTCTTAGAAAATTAGCGTTTAGGCGTGGAATGATTGTTTGGCTTACTGTCAATATATATAGTAACATACGTTACACCCCTACGGAATGAACATATATATATTGTGTCCTCCAAAGGAAGAAAAAAGTTATCTCTTGAAAGTTGAAAACACTGTAGCAAGTAATTTACATGCGTTTGCATAGATTAAGCTGTCACTGAGAATGGGAGGACTGATATATCATTCAGTACATGTTCTATGTATTTTTGGCTAATATATGACTTCACCAGACAAAGATGATACTCTCTGATCATAAGTTGGCCAAATAATCAGTCCGTTCTTATTATAAGACGATATGCGTGCACCAAATAATGGAAACTAAAACTCCTTTCATTATTCAAACTTTTGGAAAAGAAAAACGAATGTATGTTAGAAAGAAGGAACTTTTTAGACACGAATCAGTACAAAAGCAATTAGAATCAGAATGATATGCTTATAATCGAGAAGGAAGATATCTGTTTCAATAATACATGTTCGTACTCCTTTGTATTTGTATTTTGTGTCCCAAACTTCAAGACAGCTTTGAAAGCACTGCTTTGCGGTTAAGTATCCGTATTCTATATATAGGCTAGGCACTTTGTTACCTTTACATAATTCTTGCCTTCTTGGAAGCTTCTCGCCTTTGTTTTGTTAGGGAATGTCCCCCTTTTACTTTACCTTTTACTTTGTTCTTGCCATAACTAGATTTTTTAACTTACGTTAATGCATGTAGTTTTATTTCGACGACCCTTTCCAAGTGTACATATAAAAGTATACATTGTTTGTGCTGGTATAAAACTCGAATGTATACAATTACATGCTTCTTAAATACTAAAATGATACTTTAATTTCGTACTTGTTAACTTTAGCTTTAACATTGTACCTAAAAAACTTCGATTAGTTTTAAGAGAAATTAACAAAGCATAATTTCCATACCATTTTAAATTGTAGTATGAGATTCCACAAATTTCGTGTTTTATCTTTGTTAATATAAAAAACTTTATAATTATACGGTTTGAGTTCATTTGTTTAATCAAATACATATTCATATATTATACTTTTTATTTGGCGTCTAGGTCATGTACAAAAGCTATAGTATGTTCATATAGTTTAGAAATATATTTTTTTTTTGACAAAATATGGTTTTGGACTTCAATGTACCGTACGTAGAGGCTAAGATGGTACTAGTTCAAGTAAAGGAGAAGGAACCGAATTCCGTAGTGCATTAAGTACAATTGTACAACAAAATCATATGTTAATAGTTCCAACTCCCCTTTCTATGTTGCCCGTCAGATTTATGTGGAAAGAAACCACTCTCCATTTGTAGAGAAAGAAAAGAGTTCACCCTCAAAACATCATATAATATTAATACAAATATTTTTGAACATTTACTTCTTTTTTTTTGCTAAATATATTTTTTTTTGAACATTTACTTATTCTCGTTACTTTGAAGATTTTTCACTATTCTATTTAGATACACACATTGGACTGAGTACCATCATTTAGTGCATTGATCTTTTGCAACATTTCATCTGTTGCATAATATAAAGGCAACCAACGGTAATAATCAACATATCGCCATCCCCAATATGCTTCATCGTTGTTATATGTTTTTCTTTGTTCTTCTTATTCTCATCAATTTTCACTTCTGTTCACTTTTCTCCTTTTCGATTTTTTTTTTCTTTTTCTCGTTCTTTTGTTTTTTTTTTTATTAATTTAACTAAGAAATATATGTTCTAGAAATAGTACACTCCCATCCCTAGAAAATAGCTAGAAGTAAAAGATGGTCAACCTGAGTTAGATCACAAATCAATTTATTGTTATATTCTATCTTTTAAAAATTACACTTATTCTTTAGTTCTCAACTGAATGTTTTGTAACTAGATCTAAGTCCAATAGATCTTAAAATGTTCTAACATTGTTAATGGGCACTTAAACTCAAGGCTAATATAAAATATATAGTTTCTCACTAATATTTTTTAATGTATGATTAGGAAATTGTTTTATTTATTATGTTCTACACTTATTAGTGGAAATTGTTTTATTGATTATGTTGTACATGTTTGTTTTATAGCTGTTTTGAGCTCTCCACTGCAAAAATGAAGTCTTGCCTCCACTGCAAAATTTAGGTACATGTTTGTTTTATAGCTGTTTTGAGCTCTCTCTAATCATATTCTTACTCAAAGCAAAACAGACATTAAAAAAAAATGATGAGTTATTGGGTGTGCAATCGTCGATTATGTGATTTAGCCTATACTGTACAGTGGCATCAATGCACTATAGTGCTAGAAGGAATAGCCATGTTTGGCCAAACGATATTGCTTGTCCTCTATTACAAGTTTACAACCCATCTGAACTAATTTGATTTGTCTTATTGAACTAATATGGGTTGTAAGAAAGGAAGAAGCAATAGCATGACTATTGGCCAAAAACCCAAACATCACATGACTCGAAAAGGAGACCCTTCATTCTTTAAAGCACACTTCCATCTTTGTCCTCATGAGTCATGATGCAATCTCATGTGCTTCTTGTCTCTCCAATGTTTCCTTTGTAAGTTGCACAAGTTCTCATGTTCACTTCCTTCATTTCTCAAACCAATCATACAACTCTACTATTGATTCCTTATGGAGTAATCCACCAAGTATTAAGCATACATTTTAGTGGTTTAAAACCACTACAGAAATAGTATATATCAATGGAGATGAAAAGAATAATCATACAAATTTTTTGTTTTCGAACTAATTTTAATCATACAACTTTATATTGCACGAACCCCAAGAGTTAAAATGAAAAAAAGCAAAAACGAGAGGCTGAATTCAGTAAACTTATCGATATATTTATTCAAAACCAAAATTTTCTTTCTTCTTATGATCATATATATGATACACTAACATCGGCGACCAGCTCTACAGTTAAGAGCACCAGAGGTAGAAGTCATGGTGCCAACAAGCGACGATGATTTGGCCGATAAACTCGAAGCTCGCGCGTAGCCGACTCCAGCTATAGCTCCAGAAGGGGTAAAGAATGCTCCATTCAAGAAAACATCTCCTGATGATCTCCAATTCCAGTGCTTCCACTTCTCTGGTCCTACGTAGTCTCTCTTAGTGACCTGTCATATCCCCACTTTCACCAACCATCAAACTCGTTGCGACCAATAGTGTTGGTTCGAATACATAGTACTAGTCAATAAGAAACATACCTCCTTGGCAAATGGGTTAGCTGGTGCAAGAAATCGATTCCCCTGACTGTTAATGGTGGGAGCAGCACTACCACCAATTGCATACATATGCCAATGTGTGTAGTCGTTGTTTACGACATGGAAATAACCATGCCTGCACCTGCAAAGAGACCAATGCTTGTTAACTAACTTGTCTGTAAAATCTACACAACAAGCAAAGCCGGTTTTAGAGGCATTCGCAATGACTCCCAAAATTTTTTTTAGAGGCCTATTATACATAGATTGTATAGCCTCTAAATTTTTCAATTTTATTTTAACTAACATTAATCTAAATGTTTATCGGTCTCTCATTCTCAGTTCTGCCCTGACAACAAGTAACAAAGCTTCAGGTTTCATGAGGATGATAAGAATGGTTTGTACCTTGGCATTCTCTGGATAAGACCCTCACCAAAATGGTTATAAGCAACCGTTACTTGCATCACTTTATCCCTTGTGTAGGAATCACTATGCCCTAACAGCATTACCTGTATACCACGCAACAGTATTGTGTTATTAAAACCCTAACTTGTTTATCACGCAAACGAGTTCTTGTTACTATATACCTCATTGTGGTGTGTAAAGTAATTGTTGGAGATAGTAATCGCTGTGGAGCTCATGACGGCGTCGACAAGCCCATCAGCACAGTTAGAAAGCGAGTTGTGATCGATCCAGATATGACTCGAACCAAAGATCGAGATGGCGTCACCGTCGGCCATCTTTCTCCACCCGTAATGCGACGGAGAGCTTCTAACCATGGCGTTACCAGTAGGCTTACAATCATGAATATGGATCCCATGGACGATGATGTTGGTGACGTACTGGATCGTCAAGCAACCGCCGTTGGCTATGTGAACGTTGACGCCACGACCATCTATGGTCTTGAAGCTGTTCATGATCAGCTCTTGCTTCAAGGTTATCACCATGTCGCGTTTGAAGATGATCCAGAGTGGCTTGTCTTGGATCACGGCGTGACGGAGGGTTCCCGGTACGGGGTTAACCGGATTGTCGTCTCCAGGGTTGGTCACGACGTAGTAACGGCCATCGCGACCGCCGATTGCGTTGCGGCCGAAACCGATTGAGCAGCCGGCGAGACGTTTTCGATGGAGCTGCCATTTGCGGTCACAACGCCAGCAATCGTCGATGGGGTTACCCGTGGCGCATGAGAAGTAGCCTAATCTTCTACGCTCTGTGCTGTTGCGGATGTTCCTGTACAATCATAAAAATCATCATCATTATCGAGTGTTTGAACAAAACTAAGAGCACCCTCAACCCATATACCCAATTTGGATTTCTTATTTTTTTAATTTTTTTTTTAATTTTTTTTTCTGATTTAAAAAAAAAAAATTAAAATGAGCCAATCACGGGCCGTCACATGTCAGTGGGGCCCGCGAAACAGGGCAAAATACGTCGCTTATTTTGCGACGGAAGACAACCGTCTCTCTCTTTTTGGTGGGTCCCACACCACCTTTTTTCCCAAAAACCCAGGTTATTCACGGCGTTGAAGGTGCTCTAAGAGCATGGCCATCCATAAGAGCTCATTAGAGGCTCTTTAGATTAAACTAATAAGTAATAATTGGAATTGTGAACTTAAAGAACCTTAGTTAGGGGAATTAACTTTTTGCCCTCCAATGGGAAAACTCCATAGGGGTTCTTAAAATTTTTATTTTTTTATTTTAATTAGAATGATAAACCTTTAAAAGCATGCAATAAAATTTTATTAGAAATGATATAAAAACATATTAAAATACAAATCGTAAACAAGAAAAAGCCGATTAGTTGAAATCTTGATTTGTTCCAAATTTTTGCTATATATGCTCAACCAAATCAGCTGTCAATTGTTGATGTATTGTTTTATCACTTAACTCGATTCAATGTTCATCATATTGCCTAGATTTGAAGGCATATTTTTTAGAAATTGAATAATTGGATTTCATAAATAAATAAACATGACATAAAAGACTCTTTTATTGTAAATACCAGATTGATACATTACCAATGAACAATGAAGAACATGTCCCGACATACTTTATACCAAGATTCAAAGATGACCATATCACATCTAAAGATTGTAATTAACCGTAAAATTATGGAATCAGTATGCAATAAAAAACATAACATTTGAACCCAGAGAATGTATTCCAAAACATACTCATACTCGAAAAGATTGAACAACAAACTTAACTAAACAAAACATTTTCTCATATGGATTCATCATAACAAGGGCTTCTTCATCTTATCTTCAAAGGTCTTGCACACTCAAACCTGGAGGAAGAGATTGCTTAAGCTTGTCGGCTTTCTCTTGGTCGAAGACGCAGAGTGTAGAGGTACTTTGAGCACCTAACCTTGAACTTGACAACGTCTTTGCTTCTCTTGGTCCTCACAGACCGAGCATCTTTCCTTCTTGCTGTCGAAGAAAGTCCTTGATCTCGTGGATTTGCTTAGGCTGCACACATTTATATCAATCATCAGATCAATGATTTTCAATACAAATTCAGAAATCTAAATTGACTTCTCAAGCATGTCCGCAGAATGCTGACAAACATACGAAACAAAACGAAAACATCAAAACGACATTAAGCAGATCAAGTTTTCTGTAAAACAATTTTCCTTAACACTCTTTTATTGTAAATACCGTTCATATCAAACGGAATAAAAACAATGCTTTTGACAATTATAAAGAGCTTTGATTACATACCTAAGAAACAAAACTCGTGTAAAAATCAAGCAAAAATAGGAAAGAAAAGTGAAATCTCTGTCTCTATTAAAAAGTTTAATCTGATATCCAGTTCCACATCTCAAACATTTGAATCATCATCACCCACACGGTTTAGCAGAGAATCACATATGTTTAGTAACTCACCAAGAACAAAAGATTACGAAAAAAAATCTAGCAAAGTTGATTAGAAACTAGATAAAATTATATATATGTGCCCAGAAACAATAATCATGTTAACATATACACTCAAGAGAATCAACAGTGATTATCCAGAAAATATTTCAACGAAACCAGAAAGAAAAGTCATAAGATCATCAAACTCAAACTCAAGTCAAAATTGGGCGAAATTGAAACCCCAAGAGGGAAATTGAATGCATAAGAAATTATATTGATGATCACAAACCTGTGAGATTAATCTCTTTTCTCTGATGATGAATCTCAGATGATGAATCTCTTTGCTCTCTTATCTATTGGAAGAAGGAGATCGAGAGAGAAGATGTAGAGATTGGAAGAGGAAGAGAAAAAATGATTTACGACTAAGGAGAGAGACACAAGAATGGAGGTCCAATACAAAAATGACACGTTAGGGGCTCCTACCAATTCTAAAAGTCCCATATAAAGTACCGGTTCTGTGGTTTTTTATCTTTTTTCATTTATTTTTTTTGGTCTTTTGCTTAGAACTCTTCTTAAGAGTCTGCCGATGGGGATGGTCTAAGGAAGTGGAAACTGAATAAGACAACATACGTCAGGAAAAAAGACAAGACAAGTCATGAAGTGTACGTGTCACGTCACTGCATGTGGTGTGAACATGTGCATGGGCTGGCAAAATCATTGTTCGAGAAACTAGTATTGAAAAACATTACACATGTTCTCGAGCCTGGACCAATGCAATAGTACTACACATCATTTTTTTCACTACCTAAAATATTATATTTCTTTTAATATTTAGGTGGAATTTATATGACAAAATGCATTATTATTATTTTTGTGAGATAAGAAATATTGCCTTTTACGAGGAATCTACAAAAGGTTTACATGTGAGCACTAGGAGAATAAGCATAATGTACCTCTCACTTGCCAATTGATATCACTACAATGAATTAATTATCGAATGACATAAGTTACATATAAGTTCTATTGAATATTTTAAGAAATTTTGATTATTAATTATTTAAAAAAAAAGAGAGGAGGGAGACAGAGGCAGAGTGATGATGTCAGGTTGAATATATATAGTAGAGTGTTGATACCAATAAACATCTATATTATTCGTGGAATATAACGTTGTTTTAAAGAAAAACTCACATGTCCACCATGTCAGCTACTTCCTCTGGGTTCTCAACTGCATGTTCATGCCATGTTTCATTCGACCTGGAAATCATATAATAACAAACAGTTATTGTCTCATTTATACCCCGATTATTATACTACAAATTGTTGCCAATTGCTTGTTCTTCTGGATTGGCATAACGATACAATAAGTTTTCTTGTTTTTTAAAAAGAATAACTATACGAATACAATATACGCTAATATCACAGTGATGAAAAGAATCTGTATATCTAACTAAGCTGCGAGCTATAAGATCTGTAATGTATACCTAATTAGTCAATGTACAGACAGGATGCTAATTAATAAGTGATACCTGGATGAATTAACGCCAATAAAGAGCATTGTTGTAAGCAATGCAAAACCAAAGAGGATAAGTTTTGTTACAGCCATTGTTATGACTGTGTTCTTCTTGCTGTGTTCTGCTTTCTTGTCTATGTTTGACCCAGAGAATTTCTTGAAATCAAAGAAAGGAAAAGGAATAGGAGAAGAAGAGTAGAAGAAATGCTACGAGAGAGAAGTTAATATATAGGAAGGCTGGAAACTTATCCCCAATACCTTAATGCCTAATAATTAGTAGTTGACTAATTTATTGGAGAAAAATTGTCAACAAAGAAAATCTCTTAAAAGTATAACCGTATAAAGTATGTGTACTTGTATAAAGATAAGTGTTTATGATACCAATAATGAGTTTGGCCAACAATGGTATCATGTCATGTGATTTGTATTCCTCATCCCTCTTATTCTCTAGCAACTTATTGGATAATAATTTGTAACACATTATGAATAATGTAAAATAATAATAGATCCTTAGTTTAGCACATTGACTTCCCTCATGTGACCATTCTACCTCATGCCCATTACAACGTTAAATCACACAATTAACCGCCAATAAATAACATTGTTATAGTTATGCAATGATCAACTAATCATCATTTGGTAAGCGAGCAATCATTGTTTCTTTTTCTTAAAAAGAGATGTGTATTTTTCGACATCAGAAAAGATGTGTGATTTCTTCACACCATTTCATAGAAGTTGCAGCTCAAGACACTGAAACACATGTCATATGATATTAAAATTCGAACCCACAAATCATAAAGAACTTTGTTTTCATTTTCTTGCTGGTCATGACAAGCCAAAAACTATATTCATCAGTGCATCATCTGAACATTAAACTCCCAAGTACTTCACAAACGTTACACTCTTCCTAAGTGAGTTGTTGCAAAACCAAAACAAAGGAACATGAAGAGAAAAACAGACAAACAAGAGGTAACAATGCACAAGAGAAGAGAGGAGATTCTTGGGGGGGAGCAAGAAAGTTACGAACAGGCAAACCATCTTCTGAAAGAGAGAAGTCCCGGTGGTTCCAGGATATGGTCCGGAGAAATCGGTTGTGTACTCGCAAGATGTTTGAAGAAGGCCTTCACAGCTCCAGCCACACCATCCTCGTCCTTCATTGCGTTTGCTAACGTCTCTGCACTGCTCTTCACCTGCTCCCAATCAAATGCTCAGTTTCATTTGTAACCAAATCCAACCAAAAATGTGCTTAAAAGCTGAATGGTTTCTCAGAGTATATGATTCACCTTATCGTCCAGCATAAAATTGATGGCATCTTCAAGCTTATGGAGTGAGAATTCGTCCACTGGGATTGGTGCAGGACCTACCCCTCTAGCGTGCACTCGTTCTCCCCAAAAAGGTTGGTCTCCGAAGAAAGGCACGATTGTTGTTGGGCACTGTGTGTTCAAGAAGAAAGCAAAAACACTTGCATGTTATTAACTACTAAAGTCACATCTCAAGAAGCATACTATTTTTTAGCTTCCACTCAAATTAAACTTACCGCTGCTTTAAGACCTGCAGCCGTTGTTCCAGCACCACCATGATGAACCTGAAAGCAGAATAGCAACAATGTGTGACGCAACAAGATGTTTAGAGACTAATCTATGAGGAGTTGCAGATTATTGTAGGCATACCACTGCCTTGCATCTCGGGAATAACCAGTCATGTGGGACATTATCCAACAAGTAAACGAAGTCCTTGGGTTCTTTCACTGTATATGAAAGCCACATCAACCATATATATTATAAATCATATACCAAACAAGCAAGCATCCAATAGAAAGGGTAGACCTACAGTTTCCAAGGCCACCCCATCCTTTGTTGATGATTCCTCTCTGTTTAGTTCTTTGAAGTGCTTCCACAATGATTTCAGTCATTTTCTCTGGTTCTTGAACAGGCTTTACCACAAATAAGCACACAGAACGATAGAGACATTATTTTCAATTTCTCACTAGATAAGTTAATTACACAGCCACAGCCATAGATAAAAGTTTGAGTGGAGAAAAAAACTCACGAGACTACCAAAGCCGATATAAATAGGTTTGTCACCAGCTTCTAGCCATTCCACAAGTTCTGCAGGAGGTTCATAGTTTGACGCAAGATCAAGGAAGCAGAATCCCACTACATCAATCTGGGGCCCCCAATCTGAAAAAAATGATAAGTAATGAACTAAACTGCTACTCATAATAACAAAACAAAAAAAATCAACATCTCATCACTAAGGTCATGAGCCATACTACCTTTTGGCTTTGGGACCAGATTAGGACTCCACATATATCCATGTGGAATATTAGAGCCAGAGCCTTGTGTTCCACTTAAATATGAAACAGGACGTAGCTTCAGTTTCTTCTTCCTAAGGTCCTTTATCATGTCCCTTATGCCAAGCCAGATCAATGAATCGACGATATGATAAGAAAGCTGAAATTGAATTAAAAGAAGAAGTCAAGTTTTATAGCAGACAAATCAGAGAGTAAACAAGTCTTACTCTGTATCCTGCTGGTTGTTTGACACGTGACAAAGGGTGTGGAAACTCACTGGTTGGCCTGGATCATTATATAATAGTACCAGAAAGATAGTGAAATGATTTACAACAACAGCAAAAACTAAAATAAAACAAGTAGTTAAAATAATATAATATTCATTTCAACCAGAAAGACTTACGTCCATGGCATGGTGAAAAATACGTGAATCGGTATCCTCAGTGCCTCTGCTACATGAGTATGCCCTGAAATGGATCAGTAATTCAAGTTAAGTTGTGAATGTCACTGCAGATGTTGTTAAAAAGGTAGCCAGTAATTCAAGAGTTGCTGAAAGTAACCAACCATATGCTGGCGGGTTGGCGATAATTGCATCAGCTTTAAAGGACCTTCCAGAATCTGGATCAGGTTCTTCACATGCTGGAAGCAGAGAATATATGATGTCCTTCATTTGTTTTCGCTGGATTTGAATCTCTGAAGGGCCTGATGGCAAAAAACCTTTGTTCTTAACCATATCTGCACACACCATATCAAGGAAACCGGTGAACTGATGATAACTTTAAAAGCTAATTAACCGAAATGGTTGGTTGGTAGGTACATACACTCAGCTAGCACTTTTGGATCTCCACCTAAAGGATAAAACTCCAATCCAGCAGTCAAAACAAACTCTTTAAAGTTTGCATGAGTTGCAAGTCTAACTCTATGCCCATATTCCTACATTTTTCAAACAATTCTACATTAATCTCATGAACATGAAGAAAGACGAGTGAAGAGACATTATAATGCACCTCCACTACACTCTCAAGAGTCACAACACCAAACCTTTTTTTATAAAATTTTAAAAGGTTGTAAGAGATATCTACCAACCTTAAGGCGTTTGGCTATGGCAACGAAAGGCTGAACGTCTCCACGTGTTCCAACAATTAGCATCACAATCTGCATTGGAGGAATGTCCTGAAGGTCCACCCCATCAATAGACTTATCATGGCAAACACCATTTCTGGAGGATTCTTCTTCACGGTCTACGGGGATAGGTTGTGGGATAGCATCTGCTGGAACTTCAAACTCAACTGTTCCATCATGTTTCACGGTAGCTATACGATTCAGCAATTTTAGCTGCAATATACAAACATTTTTAAATAGAGGCAGGACAAGAAAACAATGCCAAAATTTGAAGCTTTGTACCTTCTTCCCTGCAGAGATTGTGTCATCGAAAATCTTAGCGGCATCCTCGGCAAGAAAGTGAGTAGCTTTCTGCTGCCTCTCAGACTTTGATTTAACTAACCTCTCAGGCTTCAATGACGATGATGATGATGATGATAATTCAGCCCTATCACTACTCGAAGAACTCTCCACCGGCATTGTCCATACTCGTGAGAAGCTTTTGTTGCCATCGCCTGAAAACACACACACACACACACAAAAACCAAGTAATAAACTTCAAAACCACCCAGAAGGGAACTGAATCCAAACACGATAAAAGATCGACCTTTAGCGTACACTAAGGTAAAAGACGATACCTGAAGATTCAGACACATCGTTGTCGGCAATGGAGGAAGGATCCGGTGGGATGCTCTCCACTTCTTCAGAGCCATTGACGACGGCACTGCCACCACCGCCTTCAATCTCCTCGATTTTTACCGAAGCACGGTCGGAACTTGAAGATGATGATGAAGAAGAAGCCCTGCCGAGTTTTTCCGGTGATAATTCCGGCATCTTATAACCTCTGCGTCTCTCCAACAGCAGAAGAGACAGATCTTGATCTCCTCTGACTCTTGGGTGTCTCTTGAAATGTGGGTAAGCGTGTTTGCGAAGCGCTGAGAGTAAAGGAAAAGATGAATCATACGATTATTTTGCTTCTCCTGTAATTCTTAGAAAATTCGAAACTTTAATAGGAAAAAAAAAACAAATTTGTTCGAACAGAATGTGTTATGTCCGTGTGTGATGGTTTGGTCCGGTTCAGACAAGGCGCATAACTTTCGGTTCAGACAAGGCGCATAACTTTCGGAAATGATGGATGATTCGGTCAGTAAATATTCTTTGAAACGCTGTCGTATCATTTGACAGCGAATCTACTCTTTTCTGTCTTTTCGTATTGTATTTGTCGTCTTCTCCACTGGATATTTAATTTAGTTTCATGTTCATTAAAAATTCACAATTAAGACACTTTCAAATTTACGACCAAATTCATAATTTTAATCAAGAAAACTAATTACTTTAATATTTTCTAGATAGATACATCCTTAATTATTTAACTAAAGACAATTCAACCAATAACAGAATAGATTATAAAATAAGAATGGTAAAACCATATAGACTGGAGCCAGACTTAAGTTTTATAGGGGACAATATAAAATTTGAACTTAATTTAAAGGGGGAAATATAAGATTTAAACTTAATTTATAGGGGGCAATCATAGAAATTTTACCATGTAAACCATATAAATTATTAATAATCAATGAAAATGCACAAAAAAAATATTTCATAGGGGCAGCTGCCACCCTTCCTCTCCACCTCCCTCCGCCACTGTATAGAGGTAAATGGAAACACATGTGTATGAATAAGTGTACTTCACAAAAATTACACTGCCTAAGTGAGTAGTTGCAAAACCAAAACCAAATAACAAGAAAGAGAAAAAAAAACAGACATACAAGAGGTAACAATGTTACAATGCACAAGAGAAGATAGTAGATTCTTGAGGGGCAAGAAAGTTACGAAAAGGCAAAACAATCTTCTGAAAGAGAGAAATCTCGATGGTTCCGGGATATGATCAGTCTTGCATATTTTCTCTAAATTCTTTAAATCTTTGAACTATATTGTTTTTATAAACTTTTAAAATATGAAAAATTCTTTCTATTTATTAACATGCGTTTGAGAATAGAATACTAGAGAGGTGTATAAAATCAGTCACTCTTCTTCTTTCTTCATTGCGATCTCCTTCATTGCGGCGTGGGAATATTTGAACCTATAGAGAGAGAAAAAATACAATGAGCATGATGAGTCAAAAAATGCATTATTGTTTTTTTTACTATATTTGTTATTTTACTTGTAGAATTTTGATAGCACTGTGTTTTGTTATAATATAAACAACTTTCGGCAGCTGTCTAGGGTTTAACATGGTTTACGAAAGCTCTAGGGATTTTGTGATATACAATTGCCCTTCAAAATATCTAAGATGTCATGCACTATAGATGATGCATCATTCATGCGGAAATTTTGTACATTTTCTTTCGTCAATATGTGATGTAAATTTTTAATTAATTTTGATCTTGGTTAAAAAAACTTCTAGTTCCGACCTTTTTTCTTTTCTTTAATCTTATTGTAACCACGTTTGTTATCACATACTGATCAATAAAACGTCTTTGAAAAATCCACAATCGAATTTAGTTTTTTTTTTTCAATCGACCTAACCAAACTCGGATTCAACAATTCTGGCATCGTATTCTCTCTTTGTCTCTCCAGTATTATCTCTTTGTTTCTCCACCAGCACAGAGACGATCTTGATCACTCTGTCTCTTGGATGTGCGTAAGCTTGTTTATGAACCGCCGAAAGCGAAGGGAAAGATGAATTATACATTCTTTTCTTGCTTCTCTTGTAATTCTTCAAAAATTTGAAATTTTAATAGAAAAAAGTTTGTTTGAACAGAATGGATTGATGTCCATGTGTGTGATGGTTCAGAACAGAATGGATTTTATATTGAATGTTGAAGTATTATTTTATTCTAAAAAAGTTCCTACCAAAAAATTTTATTCTAAAAAAGTTCGGTAAACCGTAATTTATTAAAAATATAGAGAGTATTATCACTTTCCGATCTTTATTAATAGTGCATAATGTTTATGGTCACAAGTTGATATATTTTTTTTCCTTTTTTATACATAGAGTTATTTAAATAACAAATTATAAAATAGTTCCTATTTTATAATTCACTAGTTATTTAAGATATGTAATTTGCTTATTATGAAAAAATGATATTATGAAATAGGAGTAACTGAACAAGTACCATCAGTAACTTGCTAGCCACTCAAGATGAGAGGCTCACATAAGAAGAGCCATTATCAGTTCTAAAATGATGCTTGATGGCAGGAATGTGTTTAACTCTCCACCGGTCTACACCCTCTTCCCCACGAATCCTCTCTACTAGTTGATCAGAAACATGACTCAAATGCAGTTCTTGAAGATTCACAAGATTCTCAATCCCTTTCGGCACCGACTCCAACACTCTGCAAGCTCTGACGTAAAGCTTCTGTAGCTCAAACATCGCACCACCTTCAATCACAACTTCTTTCAGATGTTGCATCTGAACTATATCTAAAATCTTCAGATTCTCAAACCCTTCAGCAAAACACAACCTAGTCCCCATGTAGGCATTGTAAAACGAAAGCCATACTAGTTTGGGAAGGGACTGGATGTAGTGAATGGCGTTTTCTTGCAGCTGAGATCCACGCAGACCCAGATAGGTGACGTTCTGAAGAGTACCGAACCAACTTGGTACTCTTTCTAGTTTCCCTGCAAGAAAGAGTTTCTCAATGCTTGCAGTTGCTGTCAGTCCATCTATCTCTAACGGCTCCTCTTCATGAATTGACGTCAGAGATAAGAATCTGAGTCTTTTGATCTTATTTAGTGACTCGCATAAGTCACTTCCATGTTCTCTTCTAATCATGACAATACTTACTCTCGTGAGTTGAGTCATGTTCCCTAGCTTCTTGATAAGCTCAGAATCTGCGTTGAAGCAGTCCATAACTTGCAAATCCTTCAGCTGGCAGATACTTGGAGAAACCCTTGTACCTAAAACATAGTTCCAGTTGGAATCATGTCCGTAGTTGCAACGAAAAGTAATCAGATGACGCAACTTCCGTAGCTTAGACATCCCTGGAGGAAGTTCATCAATTTTGGAGTGCCTAGTGTTCAATGTCTCCAAATTAACGAGTCTATGGAAGTCTCTTGGGAGTTCCTTCACTTTGGTTTTCGACAAGTTCAAGTACTTTAAGTTGAACAGAGTTACCAAGAAATCTGGTAGCTTGCTGATGCCAGAGCCTTCAAGGTCCAAGGCTCTTAGAAGTTTCAGACTTGGAGGCAGTTCAATGCTGTGTTTAGTGCAAACCAAAAGAGAGTGAAGGTTTGTTCTACGTACGGTACCTGACCCCATCTCTTTCTGAATGCATAAATGGCGAGTACTACAGTAATCTTCGGTGGTTTCTGCATCATCATCACCACAATCAGTGTCGTTACTAGATACATCACAGAACCTCTCATCTTTGGATATAGAAAGAGCGATCTCCCTGATCACATCATGCATCTTGAACACTTTGGGCCGTCCAAAAGGATTCCACAAGATAACTTGAAGCATGTTTCTGTAGACAAGTTCATTGAGGTAACCATCAGCCACTTCCTCTGCTTTCACTCCTCTGATCGGTTCCACAAACCTTTGTGCCATCCACATCCTAACGAGCCTCTTTCTTTTCATCCGATAGTTCACAGGGAACATAGAACAATATAAGAAACAACGTTTAAGAGGATAAGGCAAATCACTGAAGCTAAGCAACAAGATGCTTCGAACAACCTTGAGCTCAAGATTGTTGTTCAGTTCCCAGTTCAAAGAGTTGTAGACTTGCTTCCACTCTGCTTCCAACTTCTTTGTTGACATCATGCTCCCCAAAGAAGCAATAGCTAACGGCAGGCCTTGACATCTCTCAAGTAACTTCCTCGCTATCAACTCTAGATTCCTCCTTCTGCATTCCTCAAGACTTCCTGAAAACGCTTTGTTGCAGAAAAGCACCCAAGCTTCGTCTTCTTTCAAGAGCTCAATCTCATGCCTTCGGCTCCCAATGCCATATGAGAAAGAAGCCACGTTATTGCTCCGAGTAGTTATCATAACACGGCTTCCACAAATACCATCTGGTAGAGCAATGCTTATCTCCCTCCACAGACCAGTGTTCCATACATCATCAAGCACAACAAAGTACCTCTTTGACTGCAAATACTCCACAAGTTTCTCAACCAGCTCTCTGTAACTCAAGGAGTATAAGTCAGGTGGAATCTGTGTTTCAGCTTCTTTGTAGAACTCCTTTATCATTGTCCTAACACATCTTCAATCACATAGGATTTAGAGATTGTTACCCAAGCGTATGACCCGAAATGCTTGCGCACGGTTTGGGACTTAAAAATATTAGCTGAGAGTGTAGTCTTCCCTGAACCACCCATTCCAACCACCGAGACAACTGTCCTTTGAGGTTCATGACTCAGAAGCCATCCAGTGAGCTTTCCCTTGGCTGCATCAATCCCCACAAGACTGTTTTCACTAAAGAACAGAGACGACTCGCTGATGTTATTCAGCCACCTTGCACCACCATCATCAACAGGACATAATGATGCTCCTTGATAGGTTTCTGAAGGGTGGTACCTTCTCATGGATTCAGAAATGGAACGAAATAGCCCTGGGCATTCGGGTATTCGGTTCGGTTCCGGGTAAGAACCATTCGGTTCCGGATATATCGGTTAAATCATTCTTATACCCAATAGGTACTTATGAGATTTCGGTTCGGTTTCGGTTCGGTTTCGGTTTGATTTCGGTTTGGTTCCGGATACCCGTTTAATATGTGAATCAAATATATATATACAAAATATTTTAGTTAACATGTTAATTCAAGTGGTCTAGCGGTTACATACTTGCATATTCGTTAATTAAACAAGAATTTGAGTCACTAAGATGTTAATTTTATAAGTTTTCATTGTATTTTAATATAGAATTACTATATATATGTATAATATAAGAGAGTAGGTAAAAGATAATGTGGTATGGTGGTAACAATGTTTTCACTGATCCTATCGAACATGGATTCGAATGTGCTTGATAACATTTTACCTTATATTAGAAAGTTGAAACTTTATTTTTCGGATATTCGGATACCCATTCGGTTTTCGGTTCGGTTCCGGTTCGGTTCCGGTTTTTCGGATATAGAAATATAGGAACCATTCGGGTATTTGAGGATTTCGGTCCGGTTCCGGTTTCGGATATTTTGCTTCGGTTCCGGTTTGGTTTTTCGGATCCGGTTTTTTTGCCCAGGGCTAGAACGAATCATGACATTCACCGTTCCTAGCTTCTGAGCTATGGAGTGCCTAGCCCACATATACTTGGGGAAATGAAACGCACGCCAAAGCTTTGTGCAGCTACGGTAACCATGGATGTGATAGGTAAACTCGTCGATGATGTCTTCCACTTGGTAAGCCACATCTCTTGTGTTTGCCACAAAAGTTTGAAAGAGTTGAGTTGTTGTGGCCGTGGTGGTGGTGGATCCATTCCCATCGTGTTTACGGGTGTCCTCAAGAAAGGACTTTATGATAAGCAACTCCTTCTTCATCTTCTCAATCTCGCTATGAACTCCTGACAGCAACAAGGTCTCGTTTTCTAGGAGGCTAAGAATCAGTCCAATCCCTACATCAACAGTAGATGAAGCCATCTCTCTGTAGTTCTGTCTCAGTCTCTCTTGAACTCTTTTCTGTGTGAACTTGATGGATTTGAGCAAGGCCTGCAAGATAACATATTCCTCAATTATTATCCCTCAATGACTTAAAAGTCAACGTGTTTATACTGCGTTCACATTTGCAACTTGGAATATTATACCAAAAGTATATTTTTTGTCAAAGGAAGGTTAAGTACATTGACTTTGCAGCTCAAATCTCAATGCTTGGTGGTGCAAACGGATACTACTACCAAAATAAATTATCATAAAAGTGAAAAACAAAAAATTGTTTGTTTTTAAAGAGTTCACTCATTCTTCAGCAGGCAAATCAAGTAGTTCAGCTCCTTCATCCATGTCTGTACCTTTGTTCTTGGCGTAATCTACTTTGAAATCATAATCTCCGTCCATAGGATCTTCACCACCTGATGCTTTCTTAGCCTTCTTCCTCTTATTCTTCTCTGCTTTCTGCATCTTTGTGTTCAGCATGCTCTCAGCTGCGTATAGCTTTTTGTTTTGTCTGCTTGTCTCTGATTTCGACTTTCCTGTTTCTTCCTCCTCTTCCCCTCCCATAGACTCATCATCATTACTGTCAATGCCAGTCTCCTCTTCTTTAGTTTGAGTCTTAGACTCATTCTATGATACATAAGTCATAACACATGTTAAACCAGACCAAGATGGTTACAAGCAAAAAATGGAATCAGGATAGTGTTCATTAACCAACCTTGACCATAGTTTCATCGAAACTGAGAGGAGTATTCGAAGGAATTTCAACAGGGTTGTACTCTTTAACAGTCTTCAAACTCCCGATGAAAGATGATTCACCACTGTAAACCTCATCGATGTTGAATTCCTTGGCCAACTCGGGCACAATCTTTGACTCTGAGTGTTCACCTTGGTCCCTCTTTGGCGGCATTGTATAGAATGGAATCTTACCTGCAAGCAACATTCTATATATAAAAACTGGTTTTCATGATTCCAAATCTGAGTGAACTAAGAGACGGTAACCGCACCTTCATTCCAGTCATATAAAACAATCCTTGCAGCAGCTTCAATATCCACAAGACCACCCTTCTTAAGCTTACCCCTTACGGTGGCGACTTTGTAAAGAAAATCATCAACTGCCTCGAAGCTAGGGATCTTGTACAGAGTCACCAGCATTTGTGTTGAACAAAGCTTGAGAATTTCCTTCACTAAGTTCCCCACAAACCAAGAAAATTTCACAGTTAGACCACTGAGGTTTATAAACTTAACAAGACAGAGCACAAAAGGATGTCCAGTTACCTGGACTAACTGGATCTTCCAACTTCTCGATTCTTTTACAGTTCCGGAGAGCTATAGAAGCATCATCCGGTGATGATTTGAGCATCACAACACCAGGACAATCCAACAACTTCACGTTTTTGTCCAAGTGAACCTCTTGCAGAGACCTAGTCAGTCCAGGAGTGGCACCGACATTGACAACATGAGCTCTCTTCAAACTGTTGATGAGACTACTCTTCCCGACATTAGGCAGTCCAATGATACCAACCGTAATAGACTTTTTCAACTGCCAAAAAAGAAACAACAAAGGAAGATTAATCCAAAACTGGATAAAGCAAGCGTGGTCAGAAAGTAAAGCAACCTCATGACTTCTCGAGTAGTTTTTCAGCAATTTGACAAGAGTGTCGGCTCCAAGACAATCACTCGTCTGCAAAATATCACTTGGTTTTGATGCCTTTGATGATTTCCACCCCAGGTTTGATCTCTGTTCCTGTGTGCTACATTTGAAGGCAACAGCTGGAGACTCTTCCCTGAGGTACTTAAGCCATTTCTCAGCAGCCTCTCGTGGAACAAGATCTAGACAAAAGAGATTGCGTTACCAAAAGTAATGAGTCTAATGACACCAACGGCACGAGCAGAGAGACTTTGATAGAAGAAAGCTTACCAATCTTGTTCAGAACCAACACAAGTTGCTTATTGGGACCAGCTTCCCCCACCAGCTTCTCCATGCCGGCACAACGCGTGCCAAGGGGATCACGTGCATCAAGAACCTCCAGAATAACATCAGACAATTCAACGACTTTTTTAAGCTCCTTGCGGAAAGCACTCTCCGAGTTACCTGTGAAACAATAAGACATCAGTGAATGTACATAAAAAATCCTAAATCAAAAAAAAACACAATAACAACACTCACCACGAACATTGAAACCTCTAGTTGATTCCTCTCCCTTCTTCCCCTCTCCAAACCCTTCTTCTGTCTTGGTATCCTCTTCCACAACCAAACCAAGCTTCCTCTTTTTGGCCTGAAAACGCATTCATTAAGAGACATCACAACATAAACATCACCAGATTGTAACCCAAAGAACATGCCTAATCTAAAAAGACTGAAGCTTTTCACTACACAGATTGAAGGATGAAGATATACCCTTCATAAAGGAAGTGTCTTTAATAACTGTAATCTAAAAAAGACTGAAGCTTTCACACTACAAAGATTGGAGAAAGGTTGATTACCTTTTCTTTGCGGGCCACTTTCTTCTGCTCAATCTCCTCGAGGGCACGTGCACGTCGAGCTTCGAGGGCCTTGAGCTCCTGTTCCTTGAAAGGCCAGTCGTTGGGGATACCTGGGTCTTTCTCTGATCTCGGCTTACGGTTATGGCCGAGCTTCTTAGCGTCCTTTGCCTTCTTCTTGTGGTGCTCCTTCACCTTTCGTATGACCTTGTGTTTCTGCTTCAACGGCACTCTCTTACTCTTGCTCTCTGCAAAATTCAAAAAACAAAATCAATAAAAGACCCTTTTTTTTCAATACCCTGAAAACTGAGATTCTATTGAAGGGTTTAGCTTTTACTTTTACTCCGTTTCGGCATCTTTTTTTGTCTTCCGCCGTGAGTTAGAAAACACAAAAACTGGAGAAGAAGAGGAGGGTTTATGGAGAGAGGGAGATGAAATTAGGGGTTTGCTTTTAAATGATTTGGATTACGACCCGAATTGGACGAATTGACCCGACCCGACACTGTTTTGTGTCAACATAAAAATAAAAAAATTATGGGGTGAGAGAGGCTCGAACTCTCGACCTCAGGATTTCTCAGATAGCTATGAGACCTACGCGCTAGCCAACTGCGCCACCACCCCGATGTTGTATCCATTTTACTAACACTTATTACTCGGTTTATACTCGCTATCCAAAGATCTTATTACTTACAAATATAAATCAATTATCAAATATCACTATTCTTAATAACTCGGTCCAGTATGTATCTCACTACTTATTACTTGTTGTAAAAATATGTATTAACCCATATAAAATACGCTACCCATTCAAATACTTATTTTACCATTCACTTCAATATTCTTTTTGAGTTTTATATGGAGTTTTCGTTTGATCTTTCATGTAACTAAACTCTCTAGTGTACTGTTCAAGTATACTCTCAGTGTGTGACATTCTAAATCTTACTGATAGCAACCATCACCGTCTTATATTTTGATAATAGAGAAAGGGAAGATCTTGGACAGTCTAATTAAGTAGATTGAATCACATTTGAGAAAGTATAACTTATATTATTTTCTCAGGTCGATGTCCCTCTTTGAAGACGATTTCATTCTCTAAGGCCTACTCTTTGACATTCAAAAGTTTGTGACATTACTAGATAAACGATAATATTGGTCGGCAGTTTTTTATGTTATAATCTCGAAAGTATCTAACAATATCAAGAGTGAAAACAAATCATGATTTTCAATTTATTTCATACATGTGGATGATGATGGATACTGGATATATAAGAGAATTGTTTCATCCTAATGGATATGTATCTCAATCGTATCTGCCAAGAGCCTCCTAGAGAAGATTGTTGACTTGTTTCTGTAAACAAAAGAGACAATAGAAAATAGCATCATTATCCAGCCATTTACAGGTTTCATGCTGCCTTTCTTCTATATCTTGTTCTTATTTGTTTGAAATTTTAAAAGAGCTTTTGGGGAAAATAATAATGATGTTACAATTATTCGCATATTTATTTTTAGAATCTTTAGTCGTGCCACCAACAACAATATCCAACCCTTTAGTTGCATTTATTTTATTCACTTCGTGCTCTCCATGTCGTTAATCGTTTTCCCATTTCGTCATGATTCGTAATGTAAAACATTTTTAGGGGAGGTTAGCTTATTTTTAAAATACAAATTGAACAAACATGAGATCATTGAGAAATGTGAGGCACACAAACATGAGATCATTGAGATATATATGGACCCCATTTCTTATACTTATTACATTAATTAAACAGTATAGTTTAATTGTCTATATTAAGAAAAATTTCAGCTGCCTGAACCTGAAGAAAAAATCCAGTTTTCTCCATCCAATTTCATCGCAGAATCTTCCATGCTTCGGATCTTGACGGTTTAGTGTTGATTTTTAATTTTTCTTGATCTGTGTTTTGTTAGATCTCGACGTTAAACGTATTAAGATGAAGACAAACAGAAAACCCTAAGGGTTTTCTTGGGGTAGAAGCAACCATTGTTTATGAGGGATTCTAAGGTTTGCTTTGCTTTCTCTCAACAAACCCATGTTTATTTTTCCAGACAATTCTTGCTTTATCTGAAAATTTCATTTTTCTTATTGTCAAAGCAGGCATATTATTGAAAAAAAAAAAAAGATTTGAATAGAGTTCCATTTCTTTGTCATAATTGAAGAAGGAAAATAAAAAGAGAGATATCCAAGTTTTCTTGAGAAAGGGTTTCTTCCTAAGGAAGAAATTAGAGAAGAAATGAATTGTTTTTCATGTTTATATTTCCATGAAAAGAAAAAAGCTCCCAAAGATTCAGACAACAGCCGTCGAAGAAATGGTGAATCGTCCGGTAGAGACAACAACAAAACACACCCTGGTATGATTGGAAAACATATAATTTTTTTTTATTATATATGTTAGGGTTTTACAACTCTAGATTCAGTAATCTTTGTGGTGCTTACAGAGAATCCAAAGGCTAATAAGACTGGAAATGAGAAGAGCAAGAACGATGATGCAAACAAAGAACTGACCAACAACATTGCTGCGAAAACATTCACCTTCAGGGAGCTAGCTACTGCCACCAAGAATTTCAGACAAGAATGTCTGATCGGTGAAGGTGGTTTTGGAAGGGTTTACAAGGGAAAAATCGAAAAATGTGACAAGGTTAGTACTAATTAACTTGTCTTAAGGATTACTTTGACTAGTTTGGTCAGATGAATAGCGAATGTACTCTTTTATATAATATCTAGTTAAGCGTTAAATAGATGTCTTTCATTTTGGGTTAACTAGTTATATTTATTAAACATACATGCTAATCAATTATATAGAAACTTGAATACGTTCATTTTGATGATTTTTATACATTCTTAATGGTTGTTTTGGATTCAGGTTGTGGCAGTGAAGCAGTTAGACAGAAATGGGCAGCAAGGGAACAAAGAGTTCATCGTAGAAGTGTTGATGTTAAGTCTTTTGCATCACAAGCACCTCGTGAATCTCATTGGATATTGTGCTGATGGAGATCAGAGACTTCTTGTCTATGAGTACATGTCTCGTGGTTCACTCGAAGATCATCTCCTCGGTAACATTACAAAACTAGGATATCAGTATCGATGACTGATTTAATTGTCAGATTAGTCTCAATGTTTGATTGCTGTGATTGAAATGCTTACAGATCTAAAACCGGGCCAGGTACCATTGGATTGGGACACAAGGATTAGAATTGCCCTAGGAGCAGCTATGGGTCTTGAATACTTGCATGACAAGGCAGATCCTCCGGTGATCTACAGAGATCTCAAGGCATCTAATATCCTTTTGGACAGTGACTTCAACGCCAAGCTATCCGATTTTGGGCTAGCAAAGCTAGGTCCTGTCGGTGACAAACAACATGTGTCCTCCCGAGTTATGGGAACTTACGGGTACTGTGCTCCAGAGTATCAGAGAACCGGTCAGCTAACCATTAAATCTGATGTTTATAGCTTCGGAGTTGTGTTGTTGGAGTTGATAACTGGACGAAGAGTTATTGATACAACTAGACCCAAAGATGAACATAACCTAGTCACTTGGGTGAGACATATTGGTCTTGGTCTTTTTTTTTTGAGCTTATATACACTTAAATCCTCAAATTATTAAAATATTTATAACCTCAAATCTTAGATAATGTCATGCTTTAATTGCTTATAAAAATCATTGTGTTTCAGGCACAACCAGTATTCAAAGAACCAAGTAGGTTCCCGGAACTAGCTGATCCGAGTCTGGAGGGAGTGTTCCCGGAGAAAGCTCTTAACCAGGCCGTGGCGGTAGCAGCAATGTGTTTACAGGAAGAGGCAACGTTACGGCCACTCATAAGCGACGTTGTAACCGCTCTAGGTTTCTTGGGAACTGCTCCTGATGGCACTATAGCTGTTCCACGTTACGACGAAGTTCGTCCTCCTCAGCCGTCGGCGGGTGAAACCTCCGGTGAGGATCCTATGGCGCCGGAGGAACGGGAAAGAGCCGTGGCTGAGGCAATGGAGTGGGGAGTTGCTTCCAGAGCAAACTCTCGGAACACAAGTGCAGCACATTCCCTAAACCCTAGTGCAGCACACTCTCGGAACCCTAGTGCTTCTTGATTTAAAACTTTTATATCTTTTTTTTTGGTTTCTTGATTTTATTTTGAGTTTGGTTGTTTTCTTTCGTTTTAAGTTTCAGAGAGTTAGTAATAGAAGTTGTTTGTGTTGTAATGTTTTGTTTTGTTTCATTGTGTATATTCCAGCTGGATTTTTATAGCTAGAGAATGAAAATCTTATGCAAGTAAGATTTTACAAAAATAGAATCAAAACGCTCCCAGGCACGAGCTCCAAGACTGGTCACTAACCGTTAGTTCTTCCCCTGTTTTTCAAAGTTGACTTCCTCCTTTGTCTAATTTCCACCGGTCCCTCCTCTACCCTTTTCAAATTATTACCTTTTTAAGAAAGTTCTGACGGATAAAGGTCACCCTTGGCGTTTACACACCGGGTTCTTCCCCCGACCGTGTCGGAGGGACCGCTTTTCTCCGTCCATCTTCACCGCCGGTGTCCACTGCCTCCGTCTTAAGCACCATGGAAGTTGTCTGCAACCTGGGTGACTTTCACTCTTGAAGGATATCCTCTACCTCTATCTTCATCTACTACATTTTTGTAGTCTTTGTCTTCTGTTCTTCACGTAGCTGCTGCACCAAACTTACTACTCCCCTGTAGTTTCCGTAAGTGTCGTCTTCAAAGCACCACAGACTCCCACAATGTCTCATCACTATTCTAGGGCGGAGAAAGGGAAATGGAAGGAAGACCGCCCCCCTTTTCGAAAGCCTCTCGTCAGAATCCCAGCCTCCAACAGCTCAGAACTCATTGAGCGGAACAGGTTCACCCTTATTGGAAGAGTCACCAACCCTTCAATCCAGAAAACTAGGGCTTTGGTGGATTTTTTTCTTCAACATTGGAACGTGGTGGGCAGAATTACTGGAAGGGACTTGGGCCCATCGTTATTCCAGTTTGGCTTTGATTCGGAACAAGATCTGCAAGACATTCTCTCTAAGTCACCATTCCACTTTAAAAGATGGATGCTTATCCTGCAACGCTGGGAACCAGTCGTTTCCGATGCATTTCCTTCTGTCATCTCCTTCTGGATTAAGGTACATGGAGTTCCTTTACACTTCTGGCTAGACGAGACTTTTGAAGCAATAGCTGCAGCTCTGGGACCTATTGAAGAGCGTGACTTTGAAAAAGCAAGGATGAAGATCCGGATCAATGGCCTGCAACCACTCATTATGCGCCTAGATATTCAGCTGCCATCAAGGAAAGTAATTGAAGTAGAACTCGAATATGAGAAACTCGACAAACATTGCTTCTACTGCAAGTCCCTCTCACATGAGGATGATGACTGTGATCTCCGCCCCTCGTCGAAACAGGGACGAGACAAACGAACACTTGGTATCTCTCAACAGAATACTTTGGAGAGAATTGAAGATAGTAGAAGAAGACATGAAGATAGGAAGCACTCTCGACAGCATCAAGCCCCCTCAAAAGATGGTGCCCGCTGGACTAACTACAGAAATGCAGGGTCCTCTGATTCCCGTATCCCTCACCGTGATGAACCCTCTCGTCAAATATCGGAAAGGAGCTCTGCATTCGAGGAAAACAGGAGACGTTATGATGACAGGAATTGGTCAGTAAGGAGCAACCCATCATCTAAAAGAACTCCACCACGAAGAAGATCACCGATACAATCGGCTTCGGATCTTGTCTCCCGGTCTCGCGAACTCCCTGTTCAGAAGGAGACCTCTAAACCCCTGCGAGCTTCAACGGGAGAAGATTCTTCTCGGGAGAAGCTTTCGCCTTCTGTGGCGCCAAAAATTCAGAAGCGAGCTAGCCTCGCATCTCGCCTCTCTGATCCGCGAGATGGCAACTCGAAAAGTGATGAAAGGCTCCCTGCTAGAGAAAGACTCTCGGTTCAGACGCAAAGAACCAGTCTCAGTGGAAGATCAGAATCTAATTCCACCTCTAAGCGGCTCCATGAAGTGGAAATTCAAGACTTTGAGGCTACTCTACCTCTACATGTTACCACTCCCCTTACTCGCCCTTCGAGTTCTACAGTGTTTGAGTCTGGTAGACTGGGCCCTAGTGACAGGTCCCCCATCAGGACTCTTAGTGAAGATAGGATTCATGTGTCCCTCCGGCTAGGTCCCATTATTGATATTGAAGAGGAAGAAAGTGGAGATCACTTAACTTTAGCTGCAATGTCTAAAGCTGCAGGGAAACGCAAAGCTGGAAGTGCTCAAGTCCGGAAGAGATCAGGCAACAGTCCAGCTCAAGATCAAGCCGTTAAGAAAAGAAGAACTACTAAGGGTCACCCATCTCCTAAACGGAAACTCATGATGGATGCTCTTGTAGCGGGTGGACGCGGCACATCAAAGACTACTGCAAAAGCGACTGCATCACGCAAAGCTCCGAGCACTAAACCGAACACTAAGCTGGTTCCTCCAACAGTTAAGAAGGGAAAGGATTTTCGGCCTCTCCCGCAATCTCTTCCTTAGCATGTGTGAGCTGGAACTGTCAAGGTATTGGGACCACCTTGACGGTCCAGCGTATCCGGAGTTCATGGCGTATCTCCCAGCGGTTCTCTTCCTTATGGAAACTAAAAATCAAGATGAGGCTCTCTTCAAGCTCTTCAAAAACTCCGAGCTCACCAACCACTTCACGGTCCCTCCAATAGGTCTATCGGGAGGTCTCTCCTTATCCTGGAAGGATGACATTCAGGTTGATATTTTATTCTCTTCGCTAATATTATCGACACTCGCATTGAGGCCCAAGGAACTTTTAGCTTCGTGTCTTTCATCTATGGTGCTCCGAATGCTGCGGATCGTCCCGCGTTTTGGAGCAAATTATCTGAGATTGGCACAGATAGAGATGATTCCTGGTTGATAACAGGTGATTTCAACGATCTTCTTGACAACTCGGAGAAAGTAGGAGGCCCGACTCGTTGGGAAGGATCTTTCCTTTCCTTTCGAAGTTTCGTTTCCCAAATGGGTCTATGGGACCTCCAACACTCTGGGAACCATTTGTCATGGAGAGGCACTAGGTACAACTACTTCATCCAGTCTCGACTGGACCGTGCTATGGGCAATTGTTCCTGGTTTGAGCGTTTTCCAGCAGGACGGTGTGAATACCTTAGATTTGAAGGCTCGGATCATCGACCTGTAGTAGTGCACTTCGATGTCTCCATCCGGAAAAAGAAAGGACTTTTCAGGTTTGATAGAAGACTCAAGGACAATCCTGATGTTCGAGAGATTGTTGCTGACCAGTGGCTGAACGCACCTAACGAGTCCGTCTTTACACGAGTGGGGAGGATCCGATACAATATCATCCAATGGGTTAAGCAACAAAACCTGAACAGCAATATGGCGATCTTGGAAGCTCAGGCGAAGCTGGAAGAGGCGCTATCTAGTAGTTCTCCGGAGCCAGACTCCATTGCTGCCTTGACAGAAACTCTGGAAAATGCTTACAAAGAGGAAGAACTCTACTGGCGCCAACGTAGTCGCATCCAGTGGTTACAGTGTGGTGATCGCAATACAAGCTTTTTTCACGCTGCGACCAGAGGAAGAAGAGCAATCAACAATTTTTCGGTGATTGAAAATGGTGAAGGAAAATCAGTGTTTAAAGAGGAGGAGATAGTTCAGAGCATAACCGAGTACTACACTCAGATCTTCTCGGAGAAAATGTCTGATTCCTCTCTGGTGGTTGAAGATGGGATTAGTCCGTCGGTTACCACAGAGATGAACCATACATTGATTGCGCCTCCCACCCCTTGTGAAATCAAGGAAGCACTGTTCTCAATCAACCCCGACAAAGCACCGGGACCGGACGGTTTCTCGGCTAGTTTTTACCAATCCTTTTGGGATATAATTGGAAATGACATAGTCAAAGACATCCAAAGGTTCTTCGAGAATGGGACGTTGGACACTCGCCAAAACGAGACACATGTTCGTCTCATCCCGAAAATCAACAGTCCAAAGAAGGTTTCCGACTACCGACCCATTGCTCTTTGTAATACACATTACAAAATAATTGCCAAACTCCTCACACGAAGACTCCAGCCTCTGCTCCCTAAATTGATTTCCGAGCACCAATCAGCCTTTGTCAAAGGACGATCCATTGCGGATAATGTCCTCATTACTCACGAGATTCTCCACTACTTGCAACACTCTAGCGCTACTGTCCGGTGTAGTATGGCCATTAAAACAGACATGAGCAAGGCTTATGACCGTATTGAATGGAGTTTCTTACGGAATGTGCTCACCCGACTTGGTTTCCACGAAATGTGGATCACTTGGATCATGGCCTGCGTAACCTCTGTGTCTTACGCTTATCTCATCAACGGCGCAGCACAAGGGAGAGTCACTCCAACTAGAGGAATCCGGCAAGGCGACCCCCTTTCCCCATATCTCTTCATTCTTTGCACGGAGGTATTGTCGGGATTGTGCAAAAAAGCGCAACTACATGGGGATGTTACTGGAGTTAAAGTCTCTCGAAACAGTCCCGCAATCAACCATCTACTCTTCGCAGATGATACTATGTTTTTTAGTAGGACGGACCACAAAAGCTGTGCGAAGCTCATCTCGATCCTAAAGAGATATGGAGACGCCTCAGGTCAATGTATCAATCTTGATAAGTCTTCCATTACCTTCTCAGCGAAAACCCCGGGAGATGCTAAACGGAGGGTCCGGAATCAGTTCCAAATTCTCAATGAGGGAGGGGTGGGTAAATATCTTGGATTACCAGAAAATTTTGGTAGGAGAAAGAGAGATATTTTTGCTACTCTGGTTGATCGTATTCGACAACGCTCACATAGCTGGACCACAAGATTCCTCTCTGGCGCCGGGAAGTTGATCCTGCTTAAGTCAGTATTGACGGCGATGCCGACGTACTCTATGTCTTGTTTCAAGCTGCCCATGTCCTTGTGCAAGCAGATCCAATCTATCTTGACTAGATTCTGGTGGGACGCAGCCCCGGGAATTAAAAAGATGTGCTGGGTCTCTTGGGAGAAGCTGGCAAAACCAAAGAATGCGGGTGGTTTGGGTTTCCGAGAAATTGCCCAATTCAATGATGCTATGTTAGCAAAATTGTCTTGGAGAATTCTCAAGGAACCTACCTCCCTGCTAGCTAGAATGTTGCTCGGGAAGTACTGCTTTAACTCCTCCTTCTTGGATACCAAGAGTCCTTCAAATGCTTCTCATGGCTGGAGAGGCCTCTTAGTAGGACGTGACTTACTCACTAAAGGTTTAGGATGGGCGATTGGTGCAGGCAATGACGTGGGATTATGGAGAGAACCTTGGCTATCAACTTCTGAACCCCGGTGTCTCATGGGACCACCCACCGCAGGCACCCACAACTGGAGTGTCAATAAGCTCATTAACCCCTCGTCTAAAGATTGGGATCTAGACGTCATCCGTAAACACCTTCCTCTTTATGAGGAGTCCATTCGTAAGCTGATACCCAGCACTCTTGACATGCAAGACGAGAGAGTGTGGCTCCCAAATGCCTCTGGCGTTTATTCGACAAAGTCGGGGTATGCTATTGCCAAGCTCTGCAACGGGGAACAGAGTGACCGATCTTTCAACTGGAGAAGATGCATTTGGCGGGTTGAAACCTCTCCAAAGATCAAACATTTCCTCTGGAAATCGACCAATAAAGCTCTGCCAGTGGGTTCTATTTTGGAACGAAGAGGTATTGCTGTAACTCCCACCTGCAAGCGATGTGGGAACCATGAAACAGAGCTTCATGTTCTGCTGGAGTGTCCGTTCGCGACGAAGGTCTGGGATCTTGTTCCCTGTTTGAACAAGCCGGACCCGAGGGAGATATTGTCGGTAAAGGACCTTCTACAAAGCTGCACCAAAATGATCTCCCTTCCACCCCTTGGTTTGGGCAGTACGCCTCTCTATCCCTGGATCCTATGGATCCTGTGGAACAATAGAAATAAGCTGCTGTTTGAGGATAAAGCTTTCACGGAGGAAGGATCAATCCTTAAATCAATTCAGGATGCAAAAGCTTGGAAGGAGGCACAGACACCAGTTGCCAAACCTTCCTTACCACATTATGTGGTCCCAAAAAATCATAATTTGAATGCTGTGAACTCTTATACTTGGTCCTCTTTTTCAGATGCAGCATGGGAAGCTTCAACAGGCAATTGCGGATTCGGATGGCAACTCCTTGACGCCGAAGGAACCTGTGCGGAAAGCTCTTCTTCTCACCGACGCTTTGTTACCTCGGCCCTTGTAGCTGAGGCACTTGCGGTTAAAGCTGCAGTCTCGTCTGCAGTCTCTTCTCACGTCAGTAGTCTCGTTGTGTTCTCTGACTCAAAGGCTCTTATCCTGCTCCTGAATTCACAAGGACAAGATGTGGCTTTGAAAGGCATACTTCATGATATCCATCAGTTGGCTCAGTCTTTCACCTCTATCTCCTTTCGTTTTATTTCGCGTTTAGCAAATGTTCATGCTGATTCTCTAGCTAAATCAGCATTGTATCTCCTTCGCTCAGCCCCTCTTGGTACTGAGTAAACTACAGTTTCTATTTTAATGGAAGTTATTTGATCAAAAAAAAAAAGAGAATGAAAATCTTATTGGATTTGTATTCTTGGTTTTAGATTTTCACGTTGATAGACTTTATTTTACAGTTAACTTTTTTTTTGAAATGATTCATAATTATAGGAGCTTTGGTATCCATGCATGGAAAGCTCATAAGAGCAGCTAAGTAGCAACACATGCATCCAAAATTGCGGTAGAAGGCAATATTAAATGTAGATTATATAAACTAAAGCTATGTTTTGACGAGGCGACATGAGCGAACGGAGTGTTCGTCCATATGCTTATTCTATTTACGTGTGAGGCAAGAAACCAAAGCCTAAAAGGCCTTAAACATGATTAAGCTTAAAAGAAAGAAACATTTGGCCGAGCATAAAGCTCATATTAAAAGCTCAACTGTACACAGCTTATCAGGGAACAAACCAAGCTTCACCGACTACATTGGAGCTGCAACTGTTATGGTTGCCTTTGCAGGCATCAATACTCCTTCAGAGATGATTTCCAGATCAAAAGAGTCAGCTGAACCTGGAACTTTGTTAACAGATCCTCCTCACATTGTGTGGGGATAGCATAAGGGCAGATTGTACAGAAACTGTAGTGTCCTAATTGTTTCAAATTTGATTAAACTGTAAATCGTTGAATACAAATGTAGCTGGTAAATAGAAAAATACAATTGACAATTGTCTCAAGATTATTGACTCAGTTCCAATACAGTTTCATCTGTTTTACTAGACTCTAAGCAGCTGCATTGAGATGTCCATACTTTTGCATCACTCTCTTAGTAGCAATAGTAGCTGCTTCACTTGCTCTGAGTGTGCCTTGTGCCATGAGAGCTGAGAACTCACGAGTAATCTCTTCCTGAATCTTGGTCCTAGCATCGCCAAGTGGGTCCTCTTTCACCTTCTCTTTACTACCTGAAGGCTGAACAACAACCGGTGACACTTTTTCAGTTTTGGCATCCTCAGACTTGGAAGCTTTCTCAGATGGTTTTGGACCTTCCTCTTTGCTCAAAACTCCAAAAGCTTGTGGTTGAGGCTTAAACTGTGGAGCGTTTGGAACAGCGCCGTCTCTTAGAGTTGCTTCCAGGTTTTGTATCATAGGCACTGCAAACAGAGGAGATAAAATTAGAAGCCAAAGAGAGCCAGAGAGGTTTTTGCCAAGTTATGATCTTCTCTACTTACTTAGAAGACCACCCATGGGGCTGTTCATGACCTCACTGGGAAGCTGGAGAATGTAGTCAGGGATTCCTTTACCGACAAGAAACTGAGACACCTCGTTGCTGAAGTTGTTGCAGTTGTGAGCAAGCAAGTTGTAAGACTCAGCGGTGTAACGAGGACTGATCTCCTCCAAGTACATCTCGAACACGTCTCTAGGAACGTGCGTCTCACCCATCTCCACGGTTCGTAGCGGTGCTCCGTACGGAGTTGTTCCAGCTGGCAAATGCTGTATCCCTCCTCCGAAAAAGTACTCGTTCCCATACACAACTACTCCCGTGTGCCTGAGAGAAAAGGAATACAAACATCTCACATGTTATTATTATGCAAGGCAAATCTTGATACTTAACATACTTATATACAGACATGCCAATATCTAAATTTTAAGTTAAATTTGCGATCCTATTCAAGAAAGTGTAAGCCTTCAAAACCACTATTAATGCAACACTACCTAGCAAAATGGTTAAAGCCTCTAAATTTACAACTTGTAAGAGTGTATATGTAGGGGAGAGAGAGAACTGACCAGACACCTTCGATGACCTTGCCCAAAAAGAGAAGCAGAGAGCTGGCGTGCCAAGCCTCTGCTTAGGTCGTAGACATTCAATGTGACCTTATGAGCTTCCTGCAATATCTCAAAATTGAATCAAACAAACAATGAAGCACGACACGATTAACTTCTAAACCAGAGATGGAAAACAGAGAGATGATTATACCTCAGCCATTTCTCAAAAGAACGAAACTTTTAGTATCCGTGAAACAGAGTTAACTACCTGGAAAACAAAATTGGAAAGCTCAATAATTATAAAACTTCCGAACAGATCTACGATCAATCGAATCTTGAAGATCAAATCCAAAACAAAAAAAAAACAATTCCGCAAATAGAAAATACAAAAAGGAAAGAACAAATCAAGAAACGAAGATGCTAAATCACATACGATAAATGAAGGATAGATCACATACGAAAAATCGAATGAGACGAAATCGCGGGCTTCTTTTTCCCCAGCAAGCTCGGAATTTTATTTTTGTCGGTAATGCTCAAATCTGATAACTTTCTTTGAAAGCAATGGTTCAGAGAGAGAGGTGTTTTATAGAGGCAGGCAACCCGATTAGAACATTTCAAAGATTCTTTCTACGGCGTCGTATAAGCGAAAGTGAGCCCCCACACGGTCTCTACTCTGTTCTACGCTTTTAGAAAGCACCGCCAAATATTGACACGTTTCTTTCCCTAACCAACCCGGTTCGACCGACCAGAATCTTTGAACAGCCTTGCAAATGGTTGTGAATTTTCATTGTCAACTACCATATTTAACTCCCTTTTATTTATACCTAATTGATACCCCTCATTAGTATAAGATTATGTTCATATAACCAATTCTTCTTAATATCCTTTGATTAATAGATTCATGAATTGTCAACTCCCCACCAAAAGAAATCTGATACAGATGCACAAGAAAAATTGGAAAAAAAAAGCACAACAAAGGAAAAAAATAAAAGAAGTCTAATCTATCATTATGGTTAGGCATAAAACCTGGACACTGAGAAAAAAGAAGATTAAATAGAAAAATCAAACTGGTGCTTCCTTATTTTCCAAAACAACACATTGAGCCCAACGAAGCAGACCGCAATGATCCGCATTTTTTACACCTTAGACGGCTTAAGAAGAAGATTTTGAGCTCAGGAGTTTCTTTAATGGTTACAGAGAGGCGCAATCTTGGCACTCAAGTTGTCTGTAAAAAAAACACACTGCTTCGTAAGATGCTTTGAACATGTGAGATCTACGGCACTATTAAGCATGCATTGTTGTGAGATGGAAAAATGGTTTCTTACCATTGTGAACTGGTTACGCATTTTGCTGGACTTGGCGGTGAATTTGCAGCATCCAATCAACATAACCAGTCGAACCCCCCATCTGATCCTCGATAAGATTTCTGAGGAGAAGGAAACCTTCTCGGGGTTGTTCTCCTTGCCTCACTAGGAAACACATTGGATGGTACGAAGGATCATTCTCCCTCACTTTCTTTATCAACCTCATTAGCTTCTTCGACATCCCATTCTCTTGCTCTTGCAGTGTTACCTAAGATCCACCACACCAAGAAAGACTAAGGAATTAGTATCGATGCAAAAAGATTATTAGATGTAACGCTAGTTCGTCTATGCATATGTATGGTAACCAGTGTAGTATTAATGATTGTATCTCATGCCCGCTCACAAATTCGTACGCAAGGATGCATGTGGATGAAAGAGCATACCCTTGAGAGCTCTGCTGCAAAGTCAGCCCCAAGAAGATTTTAGCAATGTCAGGTGAAAGCATCCGGCCAAACCACAAAACCAATCGAAACCCATCATCATAAATGTAAAGGCCTCTAGAATCCAAACTCTCTGCAGCCAGTGGCAATCTCCTTAGTACGTCCTTAAGGTCATCGTGGTCTGCCGATGGCTGCATACATGTGAATTCATTAATGATTTAAAGAATTTTCTGAAAACATGTCTGATAATGTACACTGAGATAGAGATGCACAAACCTTTAAGAGCCACTCGTCAACACGGTATAAACTGGGATATAACAGCTTCAATAGCTTTTTGACTGGCAGAGCCATCATGGTGAAGCATGCCGCAGCCATCGAGTGAAGCATCAGCAGGTCCACCATGAAGAGGAGTGGACTTACAAATTGCCAATCCGTATAGTGGCAAGAACTTCAGAGACTCTGGGTATATTAATCTAGATCCCAACCGATGCTGCACCGAGTGAAGATTACGATATTCTCTGAGGGCTTTAACAATCTTTTGCTGTATAGCATTCCGTGCATCATCCAATTTTGCGGACAAAGTTTTCTCAATTGCTGCAGAATTAAAACAGTTATTAAATAACACCCAAAGTAACGTACGATGCTACTAGGAAAACTTGAATGTATCTTACCTAATCTAGCATATACAGAGACAATAGAGCCAGTGTCTGCTTGTCTATACATCTCTCCGAGATCTGTAACCACCGGTGCAATAGCTGTGTGTACCCTTATACGCCTCTCTCCGCAAGAAGCAGTATATCTTAGTTCTGTTAAGGATTACTAAAAACCACATGATGTGTTGTACCAGCTGAAAATCAAAAGTATGTTTCAAATATAAACTATTCAAGGATACAGTAAAGCCACTTGGAAATACACAGTCGGGGTTGTTAGCAATGTCTCTTCCAGAGCTAGCTGCACTGCATATGCTTTGTCACAGTCAACAGCAGGAAGAGCAAGGAGGTCGGTAGACCTTAGCATGAAGTTCCCATGGTAGGACGAGCAACGAATTCCTGCATGCCAAAATATATAAGATCACATGTCGCATACCAACGAATTTAACATATCTTGAGTGAAATAACAGGCATCACGAATGAATATCGTATCATAAACTCTTAAACCTTTTCCACATCTTATTAGCATAACGGATTCCCAGGCAGTTTCCTTGTAAGGTCTCTAGCCAGCTCGTGTCTTAATTTATCTCCATGGATAGATGATTGGAAGCCTGGATAGTAGTACACCTGTCCACCAGTGTATTTTGCCAGAGTCCCTACACAAACCAATGCATTTTAATACCTAAATTTCGCACTTAAAACAGCCACCACTTACTGAATCCAAGCCCTGAAATAAAAACAATGATAACCATCACGTTCACGTACCTAAGGAGGCAATGTCAGTGTACTTATCACTGAATGCATAAACATTAATTCCTATTTGGAACTTGGTACAATCGGCAGCCATATGCTTATAGAAGTTGTCTTCAGCTACCCTTAAAGCATATTCTTTGTCGGTTCCATAGACACGAGGATCATCTCCGCAACTTTAACCGCCCAGCACCAAGAGAAGGTAACGAGTTCTGGAAAATTAGCAACTTGCCACCAAGTTGGTTCTGAAATGGAGAAAGAAAACAGAGTCAACTACAAACTGATACAAATTTCAGATGAGGTTCATATAGGACATTGACATAAACTGAATTTTCACTTCAAATGGCAGCATAGGAACTAACCATAACCATGTACGCTGCTTTGAGGGCTGGACCAAAGCTGATTCCACATTGACATTATCATGAAACATCAGAGGCAGACTGTCTAAAAAGGCTTCCACCACATTTCTAGATTCAGATAGATTGACTAGGAGATCATCAGGTAATGGGATAAATATATCATCCAGATCAGAAACCACCATCATTTGTGGTTGGCTCAAAGATGACTGCATTGCCAAGGTCCAAAAATAATACATGATAAATGCTAAAGTATTTTCAGAAAAAAAAAAAAATCCTGCGTATTTACAACTCTCTTACCTTCAGGTTGTAAAAATGTAAAGTGCTGTCATAAGTAATAAATCCAATTTGAGTTCTGGGATAACCAGGCAACTTATCCAGACAAGACTTAATCGTTTGAGCAGCAACCTGCCAAAAGAGAAAAAAGTCAGTGTAAGATCTAAATTTGAGGACAGATTGAATCTAAAGAGAGAGCTAATCTAGTCTAGATCCAATGATAAGTAGTGTATTTAGATGAAAGCAAATGGATTGGTCATCACAAAGTAATTATGCACAACAAGTTAGAATCCAACATGCTTACCTCAAGCATCCCACTTTTAGTAGCCGAAAATGAAACATCAATGAGAAAGAAGTAGATTGGTGGCATCGGAGGCGAACCATGTACTCTGTTGGAGCTATGATGTCAACACTGCCTTTGTCAGCTCAGGCCGTTGATCCACGTCCATTCTTCGGCCAGTAGCATCCAAATGTGAAAAGTATTCACCAGGCACTGAACAAGAAGTTTGACCCAAAACTATGAATATTTATCTGATAAGCATATGCCTAAGAGTCCTGAGGCATAGAACAATCGCTCAAATAATTTTATAAAAAGTAAAAGGACATTCCAACGACTGGGCAAAAATCCCGTATCAGATGCACAGATACATTAACAAAGATGACATTCCACCACCAAATGAAAGAGCATACAAAACACCAAAAACTGTTCCTTGTAGCTTTACGATAATTCTACTAAGATCCCTAATAGATAACCCTTCCCCATCAAGTTCACATCAGATTCAAAGGTATAACGACAAAGATAACTTTCCACCCAAAAGAAAACATACACAACACCAAAAACAGTTCCTTGTACAATATTACTAAATTCCCTGATAGATAACCGTTTACATCAAGTAAAACCAGGAAACCCAACAATGACGTTCTATAGCACTTTGGTTGACAAACAAATCCTGAAGATTTGGAAACTTACCATCGTTAAGCATAGCACAAATATTACACTTCCACTTCCTTCCAGAATCTGTAAAAGTCACATAAGGATTCACATAGGTGCGGCATCTTCTGCAACGGATGATGCCAGTTGAGCCAAAATCAACAACTGGTACTTCCTCCTGAACAGATAAAAAACGACAAGTTGCAATTATGTGAAAAGTTATATGGGGCTCTAATGTACCACGTGAAGAGTTCCAGATCATCAAAAGAAAGAAAGAATTTAGAAGAATTAACTAGCTAGACGAATACTTACCCCTTCAGGAGCCTCAGCAAGTGGACAAACCACAGCTCCTAGAGGTAAATGCCACCTGGACGCCAGAGACTGGGAACTTGGTATAGCACTAGTTGTAAGTCGTAGATATCTAGAATGACAGTTCATGGGATACATCTCAGCAAATGAATTTGGCTCCACATCACCATCCAATGGCCTTGGGAATGAGGAAGGATCAAGTCCTGGCTCAAGTGATCCCGGAATATTTGAAAGAGATAGCGAATTGAAATCTTCAGCCAAGCCTTGAATGTTACTGGTAGTAGGAGGTGCATAGCTCGGATGCAGGTTCTGCTGTCCTGGGTGCTGAGTAAAACCTCCTGTCTGAGGAGGATATGTAGACGGAGGTCCCTGAGAAGACTGGAATGGCATTGGAGGAGCCTGTAAGACCTGCTTGCTGGGATAACCAGGAAACGAAGTCTGTGGACCACCAACACCAGGATAAGACGGATTAAACGAAGTCTGTTGAAAACCAGGACCAGGGGGAGAAGCATATCCTCCAGGTGTCCCAGAAGTCATACTTTGTGGCGGAGGTCCCATCTGTTGCTGTGGGCGGAGAGACATTGGAGGCGATAAGTGACCTGCAAGAGTTTGAGTAGGTGGTGGGCCACTGGGAGGAGGGTTTTGAGTACCCGGGAACGGAGGAGGAGGAGATGGAAAACGCTGAAAAGAGCCGCCACCAGGAGGACCTCCGTATGCTGGCGGTGGAGGTCTACTCCCTGGAATCTGAGAAACCATAGGAGACTGAAAAGGCCGCATTGCACCCACAGGTGGAGGAGCCATAGGAGGACCAGAAGGTGTGAAAGGCCTTGTAGGTTGGGAAAGCGGTCTAAAGCCAACCGTCTGTGGTCCACCGGATTGAGGTGGAGCACCTGGCGGCGGAGCAGATGCGAATGGAGAGGAGGAGGGAGGAGGCCTAACTGGAAAATTCGGATAACCCTGATTTTCCGTACCCATTACTGCTAACACAATCTAACACTGAAACTACTATCAAAGTTGGAAGCTTGGGATCAGATTCAATTACAAACCCTAGATTCTACCTAGAATCAGATTCCTTCGTTCAACGTAAACCTCTGGGATAAACTCATCTATTTTCCCTTTCACAGATCCGACTCTTACTTTAACTTTAACAACTGGCAGATTCTGCAGTGACTTATAAGATAAGCTCCCTCTTTGTTGTTGATTTCCTCTAATTGGAAAGATCTGGATCAATAACCATAGAGTATCAGCTAAAAATCTATATTTGACATCAAATATAATATGTGGTTAGAGCGCGAAGACTATACCTCAAGTGAGGGAGGAAAACACGAGAATCTGCGCAGCACGAAACTGATTCTACAGCAGAGATTGATCGGTTTACAGATCGCGTGACCCTAAGAAGATTCGAGGTGTAGTTGGAGATTTCTTAATCATGCGCGGTGAAGGAGACGACGATGTGATATATTAATATGGAGTGGGCCAAAACTTTGGGCTTTACCGGTTTTATCGACATATATTTTTCATTCAGTCTTTATCCCATCGAATAAATAATAATGATTGTAAACAATATACTTTTTCAGAGTATTAAAAAAAAAACTTATTGTAAAACGGTATAAAGTATAAACTTTGGTCTATTTTCTGAAAAATAAAAATAAATCGTCAACAGCAGGGTTCGAACCTGCGCGGGCGAAGCCCAACAGATTTCAAGTCTGTCTCCTTAACCACTCGGACATATTGACTTCTTGTTCGTTTTATCACTATAACATTTATTGTTATTAAATTTGATAACTCACATTTATCATCATTATAAATAAGTAAATAATATTTTTTGGAGCAACAAAAACTATGGAAACGTCCCTAATTTAGATCCTTTTTCACCTAATGACTCGTTCTTCTTTGTTCTTTTTCTCCATTCTAAAAAACTTTCACCCACAAAATTTTGTTTCAATTTAAGGAGGTAAGAACAATGAAAAGCAGTCCTACTATATGATAGAAAAAGTTAAAAGTCATTCCAACAAAAACACAATTACCAAAAATTCCAAAATATAGAATTTTTCAGTATAAGCAAAAACGATGTTGAACACACTCTAAATTCAATGCAAGAGGTAAAACATATCCATTATAGTTTGTACGTAAGAATAATTCATTTTTAATTACTTAATTAACCGTTATTGATCTGCTCACGGTGATGGAGAAAGGTGGCGGGAGAAGGCGTGGGGGTTAAATGTCGGCGTTAAAGAAACGCAGTAACTCGTTAGCCGGACTAACTCTAGACGCTGTTCTTGGCGGCGAGATCGTTATACCACCACCACCATCATCATCATCTCCACCGTCTCCACCGCCTCTACCGCAAATATCTCTTGTAGTACCGCACCAAACAACAACAACAGCAGCAACAACACAAACGCTTTTCGACATCATACGCGACGAATACAACAAGGAAGGGCACAAAGATCGGACCACGTGGCAGATCTTCCGCGAGAAACTCCGTCTCAAACGAACCGGTTCCGCTTGGACCTCGTCTCTTCATATCCCCGCCTCGGATATCCTTATCCCTATTCCCAAACACCTTGGAGTAGCGTTCCGACCAAACTCCACCGGGTTAACTAGCGATCACATTCCAATGTCGGATCCACCCGGACGCGGGGCGTTCACGCGCGGACCTTCGATGCGGGTCGGGTCGGGTAAAAACCACGAGGATTCGGCTGACGTCAGCATCCCCGGAGACGGACCTCCTTCGAGAAGCTTCAAACCGCAGTTTTCGCGGCACGATTCCGTCAGAGAACACGGTGACGGAGACGACGATAGGATACGGCGTCATCCGGTCGTCAAGTTCGTGGACGAGAGGCAGATGTCGGCGAGGGAAGCCGTCGCGGCGCAGGAGGCGGCGGAAGCTGAAGCCGCGGCGGCTGCGAGCGACGACGAGGAGGAGGAGGAGGAGGATGATTCGGGAGGAGCGGAGGAGAAAGCGGACGCGCAGCCGAAGCAGACGATGTCGCTGATGGATCTTTTGGAAGAGACGGATCGCCAGATGGGGTTGACGGGAGCGAGCTACGCCATGGATGAGGAAGAAGAGGAGTACGAAGAAGAAGAGGAAGAGGAGGAAGAAGAAGATGGCGGCGGAGGAGGAGGAGAAGGAGAGGCGAATTGCTGCGTTTGTCAGGTGAACATCAGAGGCGCGACTTTTACTCCTTGTGGTCATACGTTTTGTAAGCTCTGTTCTAAAGAGCTTATGGCTCAGAAAGGTCATTGTCCTGTTTGCAGCAGCTTCGTCATCGAGTTCCTCGAGATCTTCTAGTTTAACAACTTTTTTTTTGAAACTTTAATTTCCCACCTTTTTTATAGAAATATATAAACTTTTTATTATTTTCTTGGAAAAATTTTCCATACTTGTTACATTCAAATATTTAATAGTGTACACACACACACACAAGAGAAAAAAAATCACTCTTTGGATCATTTATTAAAACTTCAAGATTAGCAATGGTTAAAAGGGACATCGATCAGGCTGTGACATTGTGAGAGGGACATAGATCAGGTTGTCTCACAATGTAAATCTGATCTCCAACTTGACTGTTCGTGTCTTGGTTCCTGTGCCATGTCCACAGTGCCCATGTCGCGTTCTTCATCTGCAAGTAATCAAATTAAATTAGAGCCGAATCCTATTATGGTTCAAGCGCTTAGGAGTTAGTTAAAACCGTTACCTCTAGGATTCCATGGCCAAAGCTGCTTTCTCTCAAGGCACTATAAGGAGGTTGCTGATCCCAACAGAACGCACCAGTTGTGGTGGAGTTGGAAGGGCAAAACTGCCCACCCATGGCTGCATCCGGTGTGGATAATGGGTCAGGACATTTACCTGGTTCATCGGTGTGCTCTATGGCCATCTTTTCACGGTTACCTCCATCACCAATGACTATGTGAACTGGACCACATGGGTCTAGTTGGTAGTTGTATACTCTGTTAGACCGTTCATAAGCATGAACCTTCAAACATGTTTTCATACAAAGAAAAAAAAGTCAGTCATACCAAATCAAAAGGCGAAGATATAACAAGAGGACACTGAAATTTATAGAGCTTAAAACAATTACTAAATATATATTAAAATGTTTGTGTTTCGATTCTTACATGTCCGTTGAAGACAATGTCGGTACCGTAAGAGTAAAGCAACTCCTCCATAGCTACTTTCATACATTCAGCTTCTTTGTAATGCGCTGTGTAAGTGCTGTACCATGGTGGATGCCAAGTAACTACTAACCATGGAGTTACCGATCTGTTGAATTTAGCAAGATCTCTCTTTAGCCACTCGTATTGTTCCCCTGCAAACACCCACAAGAACCTTAGAAAAAGACGCACACAAACATGTAAATTTAAAGGTCAGAGCCTGAGAATATTAAACCTGATCTCTCAAAGTCGATGTAGGCACCAAGCATGATAAAGTGAATCCCACCAGCGTTAAAAGAATAATAAAACTTCGAAGTAGAGCCACTTTCTATATAAGGGAAAGCGAATCTTGAGCTATAAGCTTCAAATGTCTTGTTCCCAGCTTGTAATTCAAGCTCGTGGTTTCCTTCAACCACCATCAGAGGAACCGTGGAAGTCAGATTCTCCATAAACCTACCCCAATAATCCCAACGTGGCTGATACGTCTCGTGTATAGGCGTATCGGAGAAATTGCAAGAGTAACAATCCGAGCTAGTCCCGTTCGTTAGATACAAGTTTGCGTAGCTCACGTCACCGACCAGTAAAACAAGATCCGGAGAGTTCTGAACCAAGTGGCTAATTGTATCAGTTGTGTTGTAAGTGAGACCAGTATCACCCACAATTGCTATTCGGCTGGGGTAACTCGTGGGGCTAGAAACCGGCATTGTCTTGAAATGGTGTATCTTACTCATACCGTGTGAAGGATCCCCACATCGATAGTAATAGACAGTGCTTGGTTGCAGCCCTGCGTTACACAAACCAAACCCTTATCAAGAGTCGATTTAATAAGGCCTTGGTTGCTTCAACGTGTTTAGTATGGTCGGTTCTGGTTCCAAATTTTAAAGAACTATTATATATACGTGGTATGACCTCCAAATTGTCAACTTTTTGATTAAAATAAACTTAAAATGTTTATCACTCATAAATATTTTATATGTACTTTTACGTAACCTTTAAAACAATAGTTTTAAAAAGTTAGAACATTCTAACTTTCTACAAAATATTTTGCAAATTAAAGCGTTACATGTTCATTTGGTTTGCTTTACAACTAGCAAAAGCAGTTTTTATAAAGCGTTACGGGTTGTCATTTCATTTAAAATAAGCTAAAATGAAGAAAGGTAAAAGAAGAACCTGTAATGCGAACATGGTGTATGATTCCGGAAGTATAATTTAGAAGACCCTCAAAGGGTAAAGTTGATTATAAACAAGTGAAGATCCTGTGGCTGTATGAATCAGTGAGTCCCCCAAAGTACCGAACTGGACAATACTGGCGATGCTTGTCGGATCTAATGGCTTCACGTTCGTACCGATTTGGAACTCACCTTTCAAACACAACAAGAGTTACATTAGCTAAATACAGACTTATAGTAAAAAAGGCTTTTCATCAGAGCCACAAGACCTAACTTTATATACAAGTAACTGAAAAAGGTAAAAGAGTTGGTGGAAAAAAGAACCTGTGATCCAAGAGACCCATACGGAATCGTAAGTGGAGGAAAGAGATAGAGAAATCTGCTCCGGCTGGAAACCGGTGACGTAGCGTTGGACACGTGGATCGGTGTCAGGCAAATCAACTGCTTTTCCCCGGAGAGAGGTGTCTAATGTAATGGTCACCGGAGTGAACGGACCTTCCAACGTGGAGGGGATAGTAGCGTTAGAGAAGCTTGCCGGAGAGAGAAAAAAGCAGAAGAAGAGCAGAAGTAGTGGACGTCCGAGGAAGGTGGTGATAGAACCGTCGCGAAACGACATCGTTTCCACGGGGGTTGTGGCGGAGCTTTTCGCAGTTAGTGGAGCGGCTTTCTTATGTTGGCGTTGGGATGTTTTGTGTGAGAACTTAAGGTTCAAAATGCCCGATTAAATAGACGTTACCGTTTAAACAAATTATCATTTAACACCCTATCATATAAGACCGAAATTTATTCGAACATAATAGTTATAAGATTTTAACATGATTTTTAAGGAGATTTTTATTATAAGATTATTTATAGTTTTGGTGTTTAACTAGTTACACAGTGACGTTTTGCTTATATAAATTTACCCTGTTCCAATCTTCTCTGGTGGAGAATCTAGCCATGATGTTTTTGAGTCTTTTCTGCTTTGTATTTTTCTGGATACTTTAATAGTATGGCAACTGCGTCACGGAAGTCAGCGCATAAACATGCTTTCCTTATAAAAATCTACAAAATGTTGAAATCTTCATCAATGATTTTGATATTGTGTCCAACGTTCACACACGGTAGTAATACTAATAACCAAATTCTATACATTCCAGTTTGAGCCATTTGACTTTATATTTAATGGATTAGAAATCATTTAAGTCAGTTTCCACTCTCATCAATTAGTCATCCAATGCCCATCCTTTGATATTTTTTTTTAATTTAAATATATTATATATTTATATATATCATCAATCTAAGATTTGAAAGAGTTGGAATTTTGCTTTCCTCGTTTAGTCTTTTTTTTTTTTGAAACACCAACTACTTTCATTAATGAAAACTAAAGAGTTTGGTACAGCCATAATGGCAAGTTCAGCAACTAAAGCCTCCTCTGCAAGGCCATCTGCAACACCGCTTCTCTCACGCGTGAGCCATCTGCAACACCGTTTCTCTCACGTGTGATCCAGTTGAAAGAGATGGATTCAAAGGAAGAAGCAATACACAAAATATCAGAAACTATGCCATATAATTCAGCCAATGGAGAATTAGACGTCAAGGCATTCCTCGTTTAGTCAGATAGAGATAGATACTTGACTAAAAAAAAATATTAGAGCCTGCTCTGTTTCTACACTATCCTGCTCACTTTATTTTCTTCCAAGATGCAAAAGAAAAATCATATTCTCTTGTCCTCTTCAGACCATCATTACTGAAACTGCATTTTAATGGCGTTTTGCTGACTCTGCTCATCTTCCTGCAGTATATGTAAACACCCCATAATACATCTATAACGCCCCGACCGCCCACGGCTAATGGGCCACCCACGCCCGCTCACTCGGCCCGTGGGCCCCATCCCATCCGACGGTCGGTCGTTAAATTCCGAAGGCTCGAAATCATCGTTTACTGACCCTGCAATCACCACCTGACCTTTCCCCGTGCTTTGGCCTCACTCGCACGCTATCGCGAATCACTTCCCGATAGGTCACCCATCCTTCCACTACTCCAGCTCAAGCACGCTTAACTCTAGAGTTCTTTCAGGATGTGCTCCGGAAAAGGTAAGTCGACTTTGGTGACATAGGTAGCCAAATCAATTCTCTTAAGCCTTTCCACATATCACAACTCGGGATGTTACAACATCAAAGAAGAAGACAGCATATACTGAGTTTTATAACATCAAAGAAGAGACCATACTGAGATTTTACCAAACCTATCACGTCACCCATGTTGAGTTTTAGTTTCTTGAGCGAGTGCATATTTTCAGACAATTGCTTTCTCTTGTCGCAATCGAGAGAGCAGAGGCCAGACTTGCAACATGTACTGAATCTAGAAATAGGCTCTTAAAATGCTTAAAATGCTTTAATACACTATTGCGTCGATTTTTGTTACATTGTTGTTGAAATAGACTTGCTTTAGCCTGTTGAAATAGGCTCATGGCTGAAGGGTTAGACTTGCTTTAAGTATTTTAAGAGCCTATTTCAACAATAAAATGCTCTACTATGGCGTCGATTTTTGTTATTTTCTAGTCGTTTTATTAAACTATTCGGATCAAATAAACAATTGCCGACTTAGCTCAGTGGTAGAGCGCGTGACTTTTAATCACGTGGCCGTGGGTTCGATCCCCACAGTCGGCGTTTGTTTTACTTTTTATCTTTTTTAGAAAGGCCTGACCTCAGCAAAAGCCCAATAAACTAGTTCGTAGTTTCAGTACCAACAACTAGAAAAGGAAGAGTCAAACGGTAACCAGTACGGTTGCATGCAAAAAACAACTCAAAAATTAAAATACAAAATTAGACTCGAAAAAATACAAAAAGGGGTAAGGAATAAACTCTCATTTCATTTCCAAAGCACTTTGCTGATCATTTAAAGCAGAACCTTTATGATAACAATCCTTTTATAACCCTTCGTTACTCTCCCCACTGCATTCTTCATTTTTTCAAGTTCCACTCTCCAACCTCCTGCTTCATCGTTGAGATAAAAAAGGTTTAAGTTTTTCAAACTTCTGCACTAATCTAAACAAAATCTTTACCACTGACAGTTTCTTGAATTTTATTTCCCTAGTTCTCTGAATTCAGACAAAAGTCTTATGTAATGTGACAAAAACCTTTCATTTTTGCTGTGGTTGATGGTTTAAAGTTGAGAGAAGGGTACACTAACTCAGTAGTAGTGAACTCATATTCAGGTGTGCTTTTAACTATGAGTGCTCGGAGTGTGGGTGTAGTTACTAGAAGTTCAAGGAGGCAACAGCAGGCGAACATTATGAATAGGATACCAAGCGAAGACGAGCGAGATCAAGATGACGATGATGATGTTGTTGAATCAACTGCTTCTGCTTTTGACCGAGTCTGCTCTCTTCTTATGCTCCCTTTTTTTACAACAACACATGGTGTTTTGTGTACAAGCTTACTTAATGACTCTGTTTTATTATTGTGCCAAAGGCTAAAAGACACAAATCTAGAGGCTCACGGCGAGGTCCCTTAGTAGTTGATGTTGAGTCAGGTGAGTTAGTATTGTTTTTTTTTGGTATATCTCGAATAGCTACAAGAATTCAAATGGTATAAAGTGCTGCAGGTTGTACTACTAAAGTAAGCAAAAACGGCACACAGCATCAATCTGATCAAGCTAATGTTGAGCTTAACGATTCGGTAAGAAGCTCTCTGGTTTTTCTTTTGTTTTGTCTCTTGGGGACTTAGCCTCACATATTTGTCTCTGTCTTGTTCAGAGGAAGTCTAATAAGGCTGTTGTGGCTCCAGTAGAGGAACCAAAGTTTAACTGCCCAGTTTGTTTGTGTCCATTTACTGAGGAGATGGCAACAAAGTGTGGTCATATTTTCTGCAAAAGTTGCATTAAGGACGCCATCTCTCGCCAAGCTAAATGCCCTACATGCAGGAAGGAGGTGACTGCTAAAGACCTCATTCGAGTCTTCCTTCCAACCACTGGATGAATGAATGATACAGAAACAATCTCCAGTAAGTCAATCTAGCTTGTTTTCTTTTTGGATTTTTTATGTTGCTTGTTTTTCATCTTTTCATGGTTCTGATGTTGTTTCTATTCCCCTTTCTTTGCAGGGTTAAGCTGGTCTGTCAACTCTATCCTTAAGAAGATTGGTTTAGAAACAGTGAAGATATGTTTGCTTATGAGGAGTTGTGTAACGTGAATAACTTCTGCTAAGTGAGAGCTATTTTAAAAAAAAAAAATCATCAGTATCTTGACAATCTGACACTTTATTATTAAGATCTCTTTAGTTTGTTCTATGAAGGGGTTTGGCTATTTCTCTGGCCTATTTTATTAAAAGTGATAATGCTGCAAATTACAAATTAGGATATTCAAATTGTTAGACTGATTAAGTTGCTGTTACAATCAAACCAACTTGGAAGATAAGTACACCAAGTAGTGGAGATCACCATGCATCTAAAAAACCCGCTTGACAAAACATGTTAACGCTTTAAGGAGGAGTTAACAAGAACTATATCACAGAACGTGTCAATACGTTCCAATATCTATTCCGTTTGTGCTTAAGAAGTCTTTTGCCTCTGCAATATCCTGCAATACACAGCTGAAACAGATTAGTAAAAGATTAAAATACTGACATAAGAAAAAAAGAGAGCAGAGTCAGTACATGGTTCAACAGAACTGCTTCTTGAGGACAGGTAGGGAACTGCATTATCCCGATCCCAACCATTAGTAAACCATAGCATCCAAGTGACACTACAAAGTATATCGGTAGCTGGTCCAGACCAAAAAAAAAACATGGTTACCTCTGAAACAGATATTAGCTGGTTGAGAGGGATTTATAACAAAATAAGACAAATCACTAGGCTCGTTTACTCACCAACCATGTATAACTTTGTGGAACAATTGCAGCCTGCAAAAGTGTAATCCAAAAGGCAGAGACTGCCGCCACCAGGCTCAAGATCTTCACCACGTGCTTCATCGTCCTTGAAACAACGATCATGTAAGATTTTAAGGCATGTAGACGCCCCAAAAAAACAGTACTAGATCAATTCACTTTCACAATTTAAGTAGAGCTGATTTTAACCTCAAATCAGCTAACTCAAAACTCTAAAACTCATAACGATAACAATTAGGTAGCCATTAAACGAGATCTAGAAGTTAACGACTTCAATGATGCCTTGAGATAACAGAATGCAACCTTCACACTAGTTCTAATCCCTTAGCATACATAGTTTCCAATCCAAGCTCCTTGAGCAGAATCATCACAAGCCAAAACATGAACCATAATAAGATAATAATCTAAGCTGCTACTTCAGACCTAAAGCTATATAGATCGAGACTATCTAAATCAAACTATCTAAGCTTAGAATTCAAAACTCAAAGCTGAAAACTTTTATTAACATAGATCAAGCTGCCATCAGACACTCGAGAAGAAGAAAATGATTTTGTCACAGGTTCGTTCAGATCAGAGAATCAATCCTCTGATCTTTCTGAAACTCATAACCCTTGCGCAATATTTCAAATCATCATCTGGCAACTTTACGATTATCAAAGAACAACACCAAAGCATATACATTAAAGAGAGACGGAAACAAATACAATCAATCAGACAAATAGATACTCGACCAATTGATGGTAAAGATCGAACCTTTGAACTCACGGGGGCCGCAGCACTCAAAGTTTTAACCTTTAAGCTGTCTTAAAAACAGGTAGGGTTTCACTTGATGGGTATAATGGTCATTCCAAGAAAAGTATGTATCCTACCTGGACCTTGGATATGCTAAACCGCGTTTCCAAACAGCTCTCGATTACAATTCCTAATTTAACCGTCTAGACAAGTTATATGGGCCATAGTAATGCTAATACAAGTTATATACTCCCTCCGTACCACTTTTAACTAGTGTCTAAGGTCTTTCCGGAAAGATTAAGAAAATATAAATTTTTATGCATTTGTATTAAATTAAACTAATTCAACCAATAAAAAAATATGTAGTATTTTGTAGTTGGTCAAAATTTTCAAATAACAATAAATTGTATCTAAAATTGTGAGAACATCACTTATTATGAAACAAAATAAAAACTCTTAAACACCATTTAAAATGGTACAGAGGAAGTAGTTAACTAGTAACAGTACTCCACTATTGTTTTTGGCTTGTAAATTTTAATCTATCGGCATATTTTAATTTTGAAAATATTGAATATGTTCTGACTTAATAGAAGCTTAACGTCACATTTACTTTTCTTACATTTCTATAATCTTTCACATGTGTCTGTCAAATTATATCTAACTAATTAAATCCTTAAAAGCGGACAAATAAAATATAAGATCAAAGTCGATCAAATAATTAAAGTTTCTCTGAGAAAAAAATGAGGAAAATCATAAGCATTCATATCGGTTGAGCTGAGATTCAACCGCCATTCCTGCTGGGAGCTTTATGGCATCGAACACGGGATCCAGTCTGATGGCATGCTGCTGAGGTATAATAACCTAACCTCCATTTCTATTGTTTATGTGGGTCAAAGTTTTTTCAGAGACATGCATGAGTTGTCTTTTGCATATGTCGCAATGATACTATGTTTGGTGCGAGACTGGTGCAGAAAAACATTTCCAAGAAACATTTTTGTTGATCTCGAGCCCACTGTTTTTGTTGATATTTGTACGGGAACCTACCAATAGATTTTTCATCTCGAACTGGTTATCTATGGGAAAGAAGATGTCGTTAGCAACTTTGTTAGAGGTGGTGAGAAAACCACTTTCTACATTGTTGTACTTTCCTAGAATTCTGCAAATAGTTCTCTAAATTTATATAATTTCAGTTGGAAATAAGATTGTAGACCTTTATCTTGACCATGTGAAGAAACTTGTCGACAACTTTATCAGCAAGCAAGGATTCTTGGTGTTCAATGCTGTTGGTGGTCGAACTGGTTTTGGGTTTGGTGTTTCTGTTGCAAAAATGTTTGTCTGTTGATTATGTAAAGAAGTCTAAATTTGGATTCACCATAGACTCTTCTCCTCAGGTATCTTTCTATAAAGAAACACATTAGTAGTTACACTGTACAGTTCTTTATTTGGTCCAGTTTGAAGCCCAATCTTGGTTTTGAAGCATTGTCTTATGATGTGAAATACTCTTAAAACGTTTTTTGAACGATACTAGCATTTCTAATATCAGTTGTCTTACTTTGTCTTTGCAGTTGTTTAATGGTGATGAAAATACAATAATTTAAATCAAATTTGAATTTTTGGTAACAAATTATGAAACTACAACAATTTAAATCAAATTGGATTATATATTGGTCATCAATCAGTTCAATCAATTAGTCTCGGGTTTCGATGAATTTTACATGTTTTAAATATGGATATTTCTTAAAATCTAAATTAGATTAACCGTTTGACCGCAGATTCACCGCAGATTCAGATCGAATTTAGAAAAACTGATTTAAATGCAAAAATATTTTAAATACACCAAATTTTTACAAATTAACAAAACGCAGATGAAGATCTTATGTTTTTTTTTTTTATCGTTAAGAGTATTAAGGGCCAAATTTTTACTCTGGAATTGTCTCAGATTTTTTTCACTTAACATGTCAATGAAATTGCAACATAATAGTTTCAAATAAGCTTTTATCCATTACAAAGGCAAAACCAGAAAAAAAACACTAAAATTGGTAAAGTTAATGTTACCAAAATATGGAAAAGAAGAACTACGATCGATCACCAATAAAGAGTCCCTTTGAACTCAAGAAAAGGGCCATCAGCTAAATATATACACAAAACCACAACACAATGTAACCAAGAAAAGGAAAATGGTTCTAAAACTTTGACGGAACAACAGTTATATGCCTTAACGGATGCGAGACATGCGTCCCACCAGCGTGAATGATGAACTCAGCTGGTGTGAACGACGTTCCATGGCAGACGCAGATTATGGTGACCTCTGATTTTGAGTACCTATACAGAAACCCATTAACAGTTTTGCCCGCCGGTCCGTTACCGGTGCTGGTCACGCACGGCATCTGAGCAAATGGAAGCATACTGCCGTTACCGTTGGGACGGGGCCTTGGAGGCTTCCCTGTCTCTTTGGCTACAGAGTTGGACCCTTGTTGAGTCTCCACTAGCACCACATCATTTGGACCGTCCGTGCTCCGTACGGTTTCTTCTGTGCCGGTCGGAATGTTGGTAACCGGACATTCTACCGGTTTGGACTGGCCAGAAATCATTCCGAATTCGCAACTTCCACCTGAACGACATAACTGTAAGTCCGTAATGTCTACATGCAAATACAACATCCTTCAATTTATCTAACCTATTATATTACTTCTTTTATTTTAGTATACAGATGTTGGAAAAACAAAAATTTAATATAAATTAATCAAATTCAACCTCATAGAATATATTAGTATTTTGAATAGTAAGTTAGTAACACTTGTGATTTTTTTTTTTCTACAAAATATAGAGGCAACATAGGAAAAATATCCTCAGAATTTTATAAATTGCGACTTGATCGAGTATCAATTACTCTGTATTTCAACCTAGTATTTGTAACTCTGTAAAGCCAAATATTTGACATGAAAAGAAAGTATTTGGCTAATTCTAATAGTCCTAAAGGAAGATGAAATGTAATATATATACCTTCTTGGCGAGAGGAGCTGGTTGGATCACATACCTCGGACGAGCTGCAAATGGGTGACCCGACTGCAGCGGCTTTACTTATTTCCTTACGTTGACCCAACCCATACCCGTTACCCAATCCACTGAAGCTCAAATCAAACTCCGCGTCGTTGGTGACTTCTTTACATTCTCTTTTGATCCTCTTGCACTCTCCTTCTCCTTTGCTTCTCTGCTGCTGCTGCTGCTGCTTCTCTCCCCGTTCCTTCCTTGTTTCCTTTCTTTTCCTCGCATTAGGCTCATTCTTGGTCGTTCCGCCGTTAAGATCAACCTCAATATCCTCCACACATCTGACGGCGTTAGGTTTGCTATCCGTACAGAACTTTAACGGTTGAGTTTTCTTGAAAGGACCTCCCAAAGAAAGACATAGCTCAAGCTCGACCTCAGCATCCTCTTCTTTTCCAAGTTTTGTTGCCATTGTCGAAGATTCAACAACCATGTAACGTTATAAAAAATGGTTTGTGTTTTCTAGGATATTTGTTTTAAAGTTCTTTTGAAGTTGTTCTCAAAAGAAAAAGAAAAAATAGAAGAAGTTTTTTTGAAGCTTTCATCCATTTTTTGGAATAAAAAGAGAAGAGGAAGCCTCTATGACACGACACTTGTCTGATAATGATAGTGGACATGTGCAGCTTTCATTACACGTATGTTTAATGATTAGTCTTTTAATTAAGAGAAGGGTTAAGAAACTTTTTTATCGCTACAATCTCGGATTATCGATAAACGCTTTGTATAATTGCATTTCCGTTGTTGGTTTCTATCTATTTCCCATTGGCTAAAAACCAGCGGAAAAGTATCGAGGCCACCACGTGTAAAACACTGAACATGCATATGGCACGTGTACCATGAGAGCCTGCTGGCGTTGACTAGGACACGTTCGTTTTTCAGTTTCTTGCGTCTCATATCTTGACTCCGTGAATCACGAGCACGAACGCTACTCTCGGTCTGAAACGTGGTTTGCTTCTGTTAAAACGGTCCCACAATCTTGAGGTGAAACGGAAAGACAGTGTAATAGGTTATAGACGGTCCAGTTCAGCAAATGCACCGTTACGTTGCGACAATCCTCAGTTGATATGACGATGTGTATCCACGTGGTTCGTTTTGGCGGGCTAATATCCACGTGGTCGGATACAAGTGGTTGTATATAACTATGTGATGAATTAGGTGAAACGTGTCTTCTTACAAACCGTGGTACATCTTTGAAGAAGTTGCTTTATGAAAGTTCTAACCTTCCACAGTTCCACCTACCTGCATGAATTGCACCTGGAAAGTGGAAAGGGGAGATTCTTTGATTTATAAATCATAGGAAAAAATTATACCATGGTTTTCTATTTGCACCCAAAATTATTGTGTATATTATTACTATTTTCAGTCGGTGGACAAATCGCCATTGGATGGAAACTTGAGTAAAAAACTTATTTATGTTAAGATTAAATGGATTTTAACTTAAAACTAATTAGTAATAAGTAGATTAACATATTTATCTAAAATTTATCTCTGATGTTTGATCGTTTTAGTAACTTGTTTGTGTGTTATATTGTACTCGTTGTTGTTTCAAGATTAAAATTGGTAACGCGAGACTTCGAGTCATGGACTACTAATTCATTATTGTTCAAAACATAAGACACCGATTGGAATCGGTAATCTAAAGATATCAAGTGTAATTACTGACATAAGGTAATATATAGAGATATACAGAACAAGTTCAAGTTAATGGGTTAAAGTTTTAATACATGCATATATAAAAGATTTCTCTTTGGGTAGCTGTAGAGAGAAGAGCTAGGGCATATTTTATCTAGGGCAAATTTTATCTTCTTCTTTTTTGATCATCATCCGCAAGTGTCGTTTGATCATTATCTCATAGTGCTGTTTGATCATCATTTCCTTATTACACAATTGGGAAGTATATGGATGTGAAAGTGTCGATGTCATATGTGTGCTACATTAATTTTGTTTGTCTGGATGCTCTGTCAACTATGCTAATGCTGAAAGTGCTGGTTAATTGCTTTTACTCATAAATCTTTGTATAACAGAATTTATTTCTTCTTATTATGGTTGATTATGGTTTTCAGGTTTGAAAAATATATCATTGTCAAATACGCTGCTTCTATAGAGAAGCTTTCAAAAACAAGATATGTGACACAATAACCTTTTGGGGGACGTTCATTTGCTAAGATTGAGTTTAACTTTTTCGTATTTCTTTAGTGCTTCAATCATTTTTTTGTACATGTCTTACAACTACTTGATTGTCACCATTTTGCAATGTTTGTATAATGATAGGAATCATTATCAGCCATAGCTGGCTTTAGGCCACCAACAACACACAACCACATGCATAAACAATAACAAATTAAAAAAAAAAAAAAACTGGCTCCACTATAAAATGCATGAAACATTCACAACCTCGCATTTCAATATCACACCCTAGAGTATTTTGGATTCTTGCATATATCCTCCAAAGTGCTTAGTGATAGAGACATTATCAATGTCGAACTAGGCAGGATTCATTGGCAGCATTTGGATTCACACTTGAAAAATAAGTAATCTCTTAACTATATATAGGCTAAAATTGTGACGAACTTCAAGAAATAACATACTGAATACTAAAATGGTAAATAAAACTTAATAAAAGATGCCAATAAAGCTTACATCAACTACTAAAAAAGCATAATCTTGATTATTGTCCATACACCTTACACCTTGTCGCAACAACAATTCTAGTAGAGATGACTAAATCCTTGCCAGTCACATCAATGGTCTATTAACCCATTGTCCTCGAAATTTAGTAGCATGCGAATTCACGATGACATTCATAGAATGATTTATCACTAGTTTATAAAACATAATTAAAAACAACAACAATTACAATAAGCCATCAACCAAAATATTGGCCTAGTGATAAATTTTTGGCGTATTTAAGGAAGTCCCTTGCAAATGACTGGCGTATTTAAAGAGGTCCCTTGCAAATGACATACTAACATGATCTCCTTCTCGTAGTTTTTTTTTTTTTTTTGATTATTACTTCAATAGAATCTTCAATCATTCATATTAGTATGAAAATGTTTCAATATTATCTATTCCTGAAATTGTGAAAGCATGGTTACCTATTTTCATATTAGTTTGAAGCCAGTACCTCTTTATATGAAAATTATCTTGCTTTCTCTTCTGTGTATTTTAATTATCAACTTGAGCAAATATGGATGTATAGTATAAACCATGTTGACAGTCTTGCTAACAATGGTGGATTTTAATTTGGTATGATCAGAAAGTAATAATGACACAATATGGTCTAGGTTCAGTTTTAACCTATAGTAAATTAAGCCCCAAAATCTCTGTTTGTTTTCTGTTTTGTTCGGTGATCATCAAAATATAAACGTTCGCAATAAAATTTGTTATTTTATTGTTTTGTACTGTACACAACAACTTGGTTATATCTTTGTTTATTTAACAGCTTGGTGAGATGCTTAACTTCATTTTATCTTCTTGTTGTTTTATTTTATTTCGTTTTTATTGATTGGATTGAAATACAATATAGACCACCGACGAAGATCACAATCAGAAGAAATAAAAACAACGAAAATAACTTACTTACAAAATAACCAAAAAAGACAAAGAGATCAAGAGCCCATACTCATGATAATCTTCTACTGATGATTTGAGTCGTTAAAATGAATATGGAGAACTGCTGAAAATCAATACTATTAATTTAGAATCATTCTTATTTTTTACCCCTGTTCTCCTTTGGAATATTACTTCTCTCTGCCATTAGACCTACTTGAAATAAACCAACTACCGATATTACATTTTTACTTATTTACAGTTTGATATATTGTAACTTTATTTCCTTTATTATGGGGACCCATTATCTTCACCGGTACAAACAAAAAATCCACGTTATAACTTTCTCTCTAATACCTCAAACTTCTCTATAGAATTCCAAATCGTGATCGAGTCTTCGGAGGCTGGTAATCTCCTAAATCGCTGGCCACCACCCATTTTGGCTTTTCAAAGAAAAAATTCGACTATGCTTTGATTTCTACTCCGGGGGTGATCCGATTGTAAATTCTGTTTAATCGGATATTTTCGTTTCATTTTGTTTGTGTTTATCTATTCCTACTTTGGTTTGTTTTAAAACACTAATCCCGAAATATTGAGTTGTTCTAATCTTGATGGTTGCTTGATTCGGTCAACAATAGCAAGGAGATCAGTCCCTGTACAACTTTGGACTAAGGCCATTATTATCGGTGGGACTGGAAAAAGTCTCTTAAGTTTTGTTTTTTTTTTTTTATCGATTTTCACTAAGATACAATTCTTAAATAAGGGTTTTTCTCCGTATTTACCCCTTAAGGGCTGCCTTAAGGGATGACCAATAATGATGCCCTAAGAAAATCTTTGAGCTACGTTTCCCGGTTACTGCTATAGGTTTCATTGGAGATGATGGGTGTTCATGGACTTTTCGATCGGAGCCGGGTAAGAAGAGCAATGCAGAAGAAGACTCAGGATTTTCCTCACACACCACTACAACGTTACACGTGGATTCTACTTCTTTGTAATCTTATGTTTTAGTCATGTTTTTTTTTTTTGTGCACCGTGGTTTATAAACCAAGTTGTACCAAAACAGTTTACTCTTTTTTGTATTTAATAAAATTTATGTCGACAAAAAAAAACTACGTTATAAAATGCTTATTAGCGTGTGCAAATAAATGAATGACGAGTTTCCGACTAAATCAAACAAGTATTAAAAGGGGGATATAAGCAAAGGAGAGGATGTCCACATAGGAACAAAAAATCGTCCAATGATAAACTACATTTTTGCCACATCACCTTTATTTTGTCGATCATTTTTTAACTGGGTCAATCATTTGGGCTCCGATTAATTCCCTGAGGCCCATCTTAAACCCAGCAAACTTATCTCCTGCTCTTTCACACCGAGCCGTCTCTTCCATTTCCTCATTCTCAACTGTGAAACTAGCATCACATGCAGTTTCGATTTTCAAGTATAACGGTTGCCCTCCACAATTATAATTCATCACAATCGATACACTACTCCATCTCTGTAAAAAAAAAGCTCCATCCCTAATTTCCCAATCGTTTCTTCCAAGCGCCATGGCTGCTCACACCTTCCTCTCCTTCTCATCCCCCGCGCCTCCTCATTTCTCCTTCATCAACTCTCCGTCCCTCTTTCGGTGGCGTCTCTCTCAGTCTCCACCATCCACGATCTGTTTCCTTCTCCGCGTCGAAGAAATCGCTGACAGTCGTTTTCGCCGCGAAGAAGGCCGTTGCTGTGCTCAAGGGTAACTCGATGTCGAAGGAGTTGTTACTTTGACACAAGAAGACACAGTCCCTTCTCAATTTTGCTATTCTCATTCTGTATTATTAGGTCACACTGGTTGGTTAGTGTTTTGCATCCTATGTGATTTTCAATTTGACCAAGATTGCTTCTTTTCTCTCAATCAGTGTTTGATTCTCACAAATAAAGATTATTCTTGTGCGGCTGCAAGATTGGTTGAAGATTGCACTCTGAGGAACATAAATAACTACATTGTTGATGTGTGGATTGATTTCTGATCTCAGGTTGCTTTTGTTCATGTGGTGCTAACTTTCGTGGCGTGCATGATGCAGAGGCCAAGCCGGTTTTGTTATGCTCATGCAAGGACAACTACTTGCACCTCATGACTTGCCATCGTAAGTACTTCCATTCATGTGTGCGAGTCTAAATTTGTGATTCCTATTCAAAAGCTTTGTTGTTCTTTCTTATCAGAGTTAATGGGAAGGAGGAAAGTTAAGCAAAGCAAGCGATACCACTGATCCAAATAGGTTGGAACAATTTTTTTTTGTGATGGGATTGGTCAAAGCTAAAGTATGTAAATAGAGTACGGAACCAACTGCCATTCAGCCTTGGCCCTAGAAAGAAAAGTATGCCATTCATTTATTCTCTATCTTTGTTTGGAGTTTATTATTCATGTTCTAGAAACCAAATTTGTTTTTAAGACTCGACATTCTATGTCTAATCAAGTTTTAGTGATAGGTTTGTTTAAAATTTTGTTCTTAAGTTTGGTTTGGTTTGGTTTTGCATTCATAATGTCAGATCACCTTCAAAGATCTTGAGAGAAGGCTCGAGTTGAGTGCTTTTGATGTTGCAAGTAACCTTAAATTCCTGTTTGGTGGCGCTTCTGTCGCGATAAGATTTACAGATCAGACTGTCTCGGTTTATCTTGCATCACCAGCCAATATATCTTGACTGACGGTTTAGGTTCTGCAGTTATGACAACTTATTACACTCACTAACGCCAACACTGATTTGGTAGGTTATGTTTCATCACTTTCCTTTACAATCACTCCATTTTATTATTGCACCTTACTACATGAGGCTTAATATGAATGCTGTCATGTAGATATATATCGTAAGGGGAGGTTAGAGGTGTCAAATTGTTTTCCAATGAGGATCAACGCATCACAGGAACTCAACGCATCATGGGAACCATGAAATTTGAAAGGTATTTGACAAATATACAAGTTTTAATCTGCTGAACCAGTCATCTTATATGTGTTTCCTTGGCTTAGAGATTCGTTATAGTATTACGCTTGATCTAATCAGGGAAACAAAGCATATGCCTCAGTGTACTCAACGGTCTTGCTAAGTTTCTCGATGAGAAGTTTGCTGCCTCTGGTGTGTAACCAAAGGTGGTAGTGCTGACAAACATAAACCAAAAGTTAGTTAGTTGTAAAGACCATCCCTCTCTTAACCTCTCCCTACAATAGTTGCCACTTGCCAGGTAAATGTGTCAAACACTTACCATCAGGTTGCCTCCGGTAAGACAGTGTTAGTTAATCACATCTACTTATTGTTCTGCTCATTGAATGGTAGTTTTGCTTTGTAAGCGGTATCAGCATCTCATCGTGGTTGGCTTGCGCAGGTAGGATCTTTTTGAACGCCACCTTTTGCAGTCATAATTTTTTATTTTGACGACGAATGTGCTGCCGTCAAAAGCTACCTCAATAAGTAAATCTTCTTACTTATTTAGTTTATAACTTCCTTACGTAAAGTACTACTTACTCTTCATTGTTAAATGTGGTCAATTTAGGTTCCTTGATAGAGAACGAATTCTGCCTCGAACTACAAAATATGGTGGTGTTAAGAAGAAGACTGAATCAATGACAATGGCTGAGCTAAATACCCCCGTACTTGCATCAGGACCTCATTTTAAGATAAAATTAAGACCCCACTTCTATCGTCATGTACTTAGGATGGTGTTAAGAAGATTCAAAACTTACTTTTGTTACTTTCCATTTAAAGCTGTCCACATTCAACTTTTCCTCAAAGCACCAGGCCTACTCCATGTCAAGGATCACGGATCGCAATCAACTTCCATCACTCCCAAGCGCTGTAAGCGTAAGTTTTAAGAAGTAGCTAAACATGCTATAAACGTTTTCTTATTTACTACAGCTACTGATATGGTTCATGCGCAGGGAGATGATGATAACACTGGAGATGATATGCCTTTAGCTGGAGCAGTTATAACTAAGAAGTCCACAGACCAAGGATGTCTCTACTGAGCTGAATAGTGTTGGAGTCAAGCTGACAGTGCAGAACTTCACGAGGATGTACGCACCGTCAAGAAGCCCCAATGGTTAGTTTCGCATATAGGAGTGTCCAAGCTCAATGCCCATTACTGCTCTTCCTTTCGTTTTGAATTTACTTCTTAGCTTTCCTAAACTGTTTAGGAACTCCTTCCTCGAGGAATCCTTTTCTATGTTTACTTTTAATTTTGTTTTGCTTGGTCACTAAGATTCCCTATTGAACCTTTTATCTAAATTTATAAAAAACACTTATGGAAGCTAATTATCTATTTTTATAAACCTAACAACCCACTCTGCATTATTATTTACCCTATTGACAAACTTCTGATGACTTTGCCAAACGGGCTTGAGAACACATTTGTGCCCCATAACATTATTAGGAGACAACCTAACTTACGCTTCCTTGACGATCAAGCCAAGGAAGGGTAGGTTCTGGTAAAGTTATGAACCTGATTGTTGCGTAATAAAATTTAAAATATTTCACTTTAACAAGAACGTCTGCAAATAGAGAAAACAAATAATCATGGACACAAGTCATTATTTCTCAGCACAGTTTTTTGTTCCTATCTTAAGATGGTATCCTTCCACCTGCCTCTTTCTCCTCTTATATAACCTCTTCGTCTAAGCTTACAACAATATCGAGCCATGATCATGAAACTGGTTAAACCTCCGGCGATTCTCCAGTGGTCATATAGCATCTTTCTCCTCGGGTTGCCACCGTTAAACAATAAAGAGAAATCAATCTAGCTCCAACCAATCACGTCTTCTTCTCCAACCATTACGCTGCGCGTCACTTCATCATGTGAGGGAACTCTCTCGACCGAAGAAAATCGTTGCACAAGCACAGATTCGCCAAATGGTTATAACCATCTCGGTTCTGATTCATCCCTTTTATTTATGTTTCTGAAATATCTTAAGAATAGATTTATGATCTTTACGAAACTATGGCAGTTTCCAACCGCACACAACTCGCTAAGATATTCATTACATGAAAAAAAGTCTAAGCAAAAAGGAAAACTTTGCAGTTACATGTTTCTAAATAGCAAAAAATTTTGTTCTTAAGATGTTTCAGAGAGCTATTTAACTAAATGAAATATCAAGATATGCATATATGCTTTGTGGTCACAGGTACAATTCGTTTCTACTTTATTCTTTATTCTTACTTTTACCTACATTAAACAATCAAAGCTAAAACTCCTTCACATTTATTTCTATGTTCACATGGTTTTGTAGAGACCAGTATATGTATATCCATCTCCTAAGCTGGGAGTAGACTGGGACAAGGCTGAAAGCTGAAGTGAAGAAAAATGTTCCTCTTTTAGCTTCAGAGACTTTGCTTTCTTTACTTTACTTAATACTATTTCTACTATAGCAAGTTTTCCAATGATATACCAGAGTATGGATGAGGACGTGAGTCAAACCATGAACAAATAAATCATTTATGAGCTGATGAAGCTTTCTTTTGACCTCACACAGATAGCAAAAAAAAATTATTTATTTTAAACAATACTATATTAAAAACATAAGGGAAATTTGATCTTATAATAAAAAAAATTATATTTCACCAACTGACCATGTCATCTCCTCTCTCCTCTTTATGTTTCTATCTCTCTCTACCCTATTATATAAATCTAAATTTTCTCCAGTATAGTTTAATCCAAAACAAAAATATGAAAAACAATTAAATCATAAGAAGATGTAAACAAAAAAAAAATAATTTGTTTAAATCTAAAAATATTAGCCACAATAACATAAAATTAAATTTAAAATATTATAATACATGTAATATTATACATTAGTAAATTTATTGTATACACAAGTGATCCTATTTAGTTTACAATTTACAAAAACAAGACAAATAACATTACACTACCTTCTACATCTACAATATATTTATGTTATCGTGTATTCGTGTTGCATTTTGATTCATATAATGTAAAAAAAAATTAAAAAAAACTGAATAGTACAATAGAAATTTTTAAATTTAAATTATATATTATACCAGTAAATTATGCAACAAAAAATATATTTATTTTAAATTTAACTATATAACATAACAAATTAAAGTTAGAAATATAAAATGTAAATATTCACATAGAAATAAAAGTTAATAAATTTAACAAAATCAAAATTTACAATTCAAGCTGAAAAGGAACCTAGTCTATATAACAGCGACAAATTAATCCCATTTTACCAAACTAATATATTTGATTTGTAATTTTTGTTTTAGGTATTAATGTTATTGTAGGTATCATTATAACTTATATATACGTAATGTTTGGATACTGATTTTGTTTTCGGGTGGATCAGATTCGATATGTCGATTTAAACTTCTCAGCTTCCACCATCTTTACGCGTTTCTGCGAAGAAAGTATCAGATTTTCATTTTGTCTCTTTTTTTTTTTTACCGTCAACCCAAATCAATACCATTAAAGGGATCATTCCCAAATTATACCCTTAATGAAAATTTAAAATTTTCCAAAATTGTCCTTAATGATATGACTAAGTAAAAAAATTCATTAATGGCATTACTGTCTTTTGGTTTATTGGGCCTATAATACATTTAAATGGACTTGATTTCCTACAACAATAGATTTAGATGGGTTATGTTTTTATATAATCCATTTCATAGTCCATAAACGTTTTTTTATAATAACTATAAATTAAAGTCTGCAATAATTTTTAAAAGTAATATTAGAGATTGAAATTTTGTTACTAAATGATTTTACGACTTAATCAAAAAAATATTGGACCACTTAATATGTTTAGAAATATTTTATGGATTTTATAATTGTTAAATATAAATTATCATCCAAGTACGAATTTCAGGTACAACCATTGTTTAACTTATTTAGAAACATAAAACAGGTTGACAAAAAAAACATAAAACGGTTGTGTGAGACATTGCAAAGTTCGTCATATTATACACATTATAACTAACCCGCATATTTAAAACTTGATCATGTCACGGTTTATATAATCAAAGCGAAGAATTATCAATTTTTATATAGAAAAAACAACAAAATAGTATCTGCGCTTTAAATCTAGTTTAGGTTAAGACAGCTCAAATGAGAGATTTATTTGTTGATGATCAATTGGGCTATGGATTTCAGGTTTGTTTATAAAATCAACATATTTGTAAAGTTAGGTCAGATTACAATGGCCCATACATATTTTGCATGGCTTTTTACTAATTGAATTTTAATACGGGAAGATTAATTTAGTTTTGATTATAAAGCAAAATTTTTACTATATTTTGTTATTTTCTTAAGAAAATGTATCACTTTTAGGAATAAAGTACAAATTTATCTTTGAATGGATATGGTACAAGTGTATAGTTATGCAAATTCAAAACAATTATCAAAGCTCTTGATAATAATTTTAATAAATATTAAATACAAAAATATATGAAAACTTGAAAATAATATAAAATATAATGAAAATAATTTTAGAAAAATATTAAAATAATAATGTTTTTAAAAATATTTTAAAATTGCAATTTTTATTTTTAACTCAAACGTAAAAATTGAAATTAAATATTGAGCCGGATCACGAATGTTAGCAAGTCTGGCCATTTTTTGACCATGTTTGCCTGTTTAATATTGATTCTATTTTTATAACAACCCCTGAATCAGTTAGATAAGGAAGTCACGATCCGACCGATATAACATAATACCCTAAATATTTTTTATCCAAAATATTTAAATTTAGACTTTGATATTCCTCTGACCAAAAAAGATTTTGATATCTCTTTAACCAAAAAAAACAAAAATCTTAATTCAACCAAAACCAAAACCAAAACAAATATGAAATCCAAATTGGAATCAAACCAAAAACTAAATGCTCATGTTTAAACATACTAGTGGAAAAATATAAATATTAGTAAATTTGTTAATAAAAATATACCCGTCTTTGAAAAGGTCGGATTAAAATCTAGTATATATTTAAAATCATTGGTTCTGTTAACAAGGGAAAACTCTCATCCAAATGTGATCTATAAATAAAGATTCTAAATATTGAAGAGAAGCAGAAGCCTAAATAAAGGAAAAACATATGACATACGCTGCATACAGCCTTAATACGTAACCCACATTTATATGGACTCAATAAGTCCTTATCAGGCTTAGCCTTCTTAATAACCCACACACTTAAATACTTAATAACTGGTTTCCACATACAAGGGTTAATTAATTACAAAACCATAACCGGAGTTTTGTTTTCTTTCATTATCTTTTTGCGCTGGGTTTGAAGTCTTTTAGAGTGGTCGTTTAAAGAACTTTTTATTAGGCCTGCTTTTTATATTTGGCGTTTTAATATGTACACCTTGCAAACCAGTACAGTAACTAATGGACTTGTCCACATAGTGCCCTTTCCACAATATGAATTTTTTTAGTATCAGTACGTAGGGTTGGTTTTTGTTTAAATGCTCTAGGCTGTACTGTAAAATAAATATAAACATTTCCAATGAACCCTATAGTCAACAGCAATTTGGATATTGATCCTATGGATACTCTTACGTTGGCAGAAACAGAGTCATCACTTTGGGCTGAGGCACATAATTAACTTATACAAACACTAGAGCAATCTCGTTTACTGGTAGAATCAATGATTCTGATTATCCCAGGTAGATGGTGTTTTAATGAGAGCAAGGAATACAAGAGCGACTCAATCGCCTCTACACTCGGAGATTGAAGCTTTAATTTGGACAATGAAATGTATGAAAAATCTCAGACAATTTACGATTACATTTGCAACGGATTGTTCTCAGTTGGTAAAGATGGTTTCAGAATCAGAAGAATAACTAGCCTTTGCAAGTTATTTAGAAGACATCAAGATCTTGAAGAGGAGTTTCCACAGTTCATAACTCATTCATATACCACGGGTGCAGAATTCTAAGGCGGACAGTCTCGCACGCAGTGCAAGAAAACAACCGTCTTTTGTCGTCTACATTGATGCAGAGCTACTAGTTTGGTTTACAGAGTCTATTTACGTTGCCGACAAAAAAAAACGGAAACCAAAATATTATGTGTATTTCAACAAAATCAAATCTTCTTTCTGTTTTTCGACAAAAAACTTTCATTAATAAATATACAAGAATATATAAAAAAAGATAGTCCTAAATCAGTTAATTACTAAGTCAACATGAAACTGCAAGCACCAGCTGCCGGAGAAGAGAGCCAGACGACCATTACATTGCAAGACGACCGAAGAAAGTACTTTATTACATTTAACCTTATGATCATGCGGATATGGATATATCTTACGGCTCATTTGAATACTTGTAATAAGAATTCATCTATAGACTACACCATCTCTTTATATATTAGTCTGAGTCTCTTGATAGATTTGGGATAGCCGCAAAAATTTTTTTTAAAAAAATTGACACAGAAAGCCCAGACCCTAACCCTAACTAACCGGAGTCCACAGTCACATCTCAGCACAACCTTTCATCACAAGACAAATCTTCCTGTTTTTCGTTCAAAAAAAAATCTTCTTCCTGTTTTAATTTACAATTTGAAAATATTAAATTCATCGATCATTCAATAAGGTGGGTTTTCAATTATATTAATTAACTAGGATGAAATCCACGATTTGTGTGGGGTAAGAACATTATGTGAAAAATATTGAATGTTACATGTATACAAAGAAACTTTAAATTTAAATATAATTGTATGCAATCGGTCTTTCTATACAATTACATATTTAAACTATTATAGTTGTGTGCAACCAATTTTTTTATTTTTTTAAATCGGACTAAAACTAACTTTGTCAAGTCTTTATAAACAACATTTTTTATTATCTTTTTAATTGGACCAAAACTGACTTTGTGAAGTCTTTATAAACAACATCATTCATTGATCTCTGCCGTACTCTATAAAAGATATTATCTTGTGAGAGCAAATAAATCTAGGAGGTGTGATGATACCATCTTTATCGTCTTTACTCTATATATATAGTATCATAGCTGGGTATGTGTATAAAATTAATCTTACTTACATATAAACTTATAAAGTATTTTTACAATCATTATATGTAAGTTAATGTGATGTATAATTATAGTTACTTATAGGTAATTCGCTGCATACATCAAATGAACCATAAACAATATTTAAAGGATTTTCTGCAAAATGATATCTAATTATCCCTAAGTTTTAGGATGTATAAATGATAATATATTCACCAAATTGTTTAAACTTGGTCACAAAGTATATTGGCAATATCTTTGTTAGTTATTATATATTGAGTGAATATTTCCTTTTATAGAGGATGTTAAACTTGTATTTCACAAAATTCTAATAAATTTCTAACCACTAAGTTTTCATAAGAAGCTAAATTCAAACAACTTCAGTCTTTTCAATAACCGGTCACAATTTTTTTTCTAAACAGTTTGGTTCAAATGGGATCAAAATCATACAATTACAAAAAATAATCTAAACTATGGTCTAACGTTAATAATTTGTTTCATTTAGATTGACGTTTAGGTGATACCTCTAAGCATGAACTTGATTTAAAAGTTGCAAGAATATTTACTCAAATGCAGTTGCTAATAATACTTCACGTAATTTTTTATTTGAGAAGTACATGACCAGTCGGTCATATACATGAAGAATATATAAACTTGAACAGAACTTCCCTGGTATATGATCTATTCTTTTAGTTCTGCTTAAACTAAATTTTTGTTACACCTCAAACTTACTTTTCATGAGTTGCATATAATTTATTGTTGACTTCTTGCGGTTTGCAGAATGTTCTGGTTCATAGGTGGGGAATGGATATGAAACTTGGGTATTGTGCTCAGGTAAAATCCAATTTTTTCTAAAGAACTTTGAGACATCGTTCACCAATGACATGTTTTATATGAATTTGGTTTGATAATGTCGTTATACGGAGACCGTTAAAAAGTTGGCATAGTAAACAGTGAATATATCTTTCATCATGGATGTTTAATGATATCGACGATTAGGGCGTCGTCAAAAAAAAAAAAATCGAGGATTAGGGCTGGGACGAATCCGGATAACCGGGATATTCGGGGTGTCCGAATCCGGATCCGTGATTTTAATATCCGGATATTCGGATCCGATTCGTGCCTTCGGATATCCGATTCTGGATACCCGTCTAGATATATGATATCTGCGAGTATCCGGATTTGGATCCGATTCGTCAAAATAATTAAAAATAATAAAATATTTTTAAAATACAAAAATCTATAAATATTACATAAATTAAATATTTTACAAAATTTATAAATGTAATTATGCATATAATATTATTAAAATTAAAATGTAATATTATAAGATTAATTTTCTGTATAAATATTAATAAATCAACTATAATTATTAATAAAATTTAAATTTATATATATATATATATATATATATTAAAAAACGGTTCGGATCCGGATATCCGGACCTAAAATTTCAGATATCTGGATCCGGATTCGACGGATCCGGCATTTTACTATCCGGATCCGGATGCCCCGGATATCCTATTTTCGGAGCGGATCCAGATCGGATCTCGGATCGGATCTGGATCTCGGATAATAATTTCAGCCCTATCGAGGATGTTTAATTGATAGTAATGTCGAGGATGTTTAAAATTATAATGGTTCATCACAAAATAATTATTTTGAGATGTGATTCATTTTAATGATTAAAAAAAAATATAATGTGGACATAATATATAGGGGATACTATGTTTCCCTAACAAATATAAGATTGGACTAATATTTATTCAAATTCATTATAGCGATGCTACATAAGGAAAATTGTGTATTTGGGAGTTGACATCTAAGCAAATTTATTTTGTAATTAATATAAAATTGATTTTATAATTTTTTAAAAATTTCTCAAATAATATATAAGGGATAAATATGTGCGCTATATATATCAAACTATCAAGGAACAAGATCGTGCAATCAATCCTCTTTCCTTCTTCCATGGCTACCTCAGGTACTTTCCTCGCTCTGTTTTTCTTCATTACATGACAAACGCTTTTATATGTAATGCATTGACCAAAAGAAAGTAATTTACATTTATACGTATATTACTATCAATCCCCTTCCCAAAACATGTTTAGTTCCATTTCTCAGAAAACATGTTTTGATTCTATATATACATAGTTTTGCATTTATAGGTAGATGCTTGACTCTAAACCATTTTAGAAAAAAATTATTTGATATAGTTTTATTTCTTCCTGCACCATGGCCACCATGGCTTTCTCAGTGGAACGAAGAACATAATGCTAAATTGTTTCCACTTAAAAGAATAGGTTTAGATCTACTTTGCGTACATTGCACGTTTAAGTTTATATTATAAACCTAACAACTTTTAAAGTTTTACTCAACATGTACATGGCTCTTTTATCCTTATAAATGGTGAGCATGTAAAACTATATTCATTTATCGGATATGGAAGCTGATCTATGTCCACCAGTTTGGGATTAAATACATCATTTTCAGATTTTTTTTTTTTCAAATGATTACTTAAAAAGTTCGTTTCAATCTTTTACTGAAACATACTTGAGTAAATCAAATAGTACAACTTTTAGTGCATTTTGGCCTTTTGAACTTTTGCTAATCATTCTGCGTTTAGCAATAATTTGGTCACCTAATAAGATCTAGCATATGTAATTCAAAATCTAATGCGAGATCTGACTGGAAAGGAAACTGGATCCGAATCTAATATTTTTATTAACTTATTTAATTTTATAAAGATGTTCACTCGACGGTAATTTCATCCCCAAATATATACACAAAATGCAAATACCTCATTCCTCAACTCAAAATATAAGCCCACATTTTTACCAAAAGAAAAAAAAAATATATATATATAAGCCCACATAATTTAATTTTTTAGAATCCACTGGGTGAGAAATATTAATCCACACAACAATATTTAAAAATAGAGAATTAGGACAAAACAGGGTTAGGTGAGATAGAGATTAGACAGAGAAAAGTCTTCTCGCCGCCTTACCCCGTCTTTGAATAACTTACAGATTAGTTAAAAAAAAAAAAAACTCGCAAGCTGCTTCTTAAAAATTACGCTTTCCAATACGCCACAACTTAGTGGCAAGGCAACAACTTTATATATATAAATAATAACGAGCTGAATCTTAATATTTACGAATCCACATATCACTGGATCAACGGCAACCCCTCGTTTCTGAAATTTCCGAGAAAACTCGTTTTCTCGGAAAAATTCATAACCCAAAAACAAAGTTTTTTTTTTCTTTCGGATTTGGGTTCAAAGTTTTCATTTTTCCGCGAGATGTCATCTGAATCTTAGTGGGCATTTCGATTTCGATTAGTGACTTTTTTGTTTCTTTTTTTTTTCGATTGGATCCGGTGGTGGTTGATTCGATGGGGTCATTAGATGAAGAGCATCTGAATCTAGACATTGAGATCGGTCTGAAAAACGGCTGCTGCAATGAGCAGCTTCCCTTCGAGCACCAACCAGAGACTCTAGCGATCCAAGACGCCGTCAAGCTTCTCCTCCAAGGTCTCCACGAAGATGTCAACAGAGAAGGCATCAAAAAGACTCCTTTCCGTGTCGCCAAGGCCCTTCGTGAAGGCACCAGAGGTAACATAACATTCACTTAGCTAAGTAACTGCTCTCTTGAGTTATTGATGCAATGTTTAGTTTATGAACAGAGTGCTCTGTTTTTTTTTTACTTCTCAGGTTATAAGTTAAAAGTGAAGGAGTATGTACAGAGTGCTCTGTTTCCAGAAGCAGGGTTAGACGAAGGAGTTGGGCAAGCGGGAGGAGTGGGAGGACTCGTTGTGGTCCGAGATCTCGACCATTACTCTTACTGCGAGTCTTGCTTGCTTCCTTTTCACGTCAGGTGCCACGTCGGTTACGTCCCGTCTGAGCAACGCGTCTTGGGACTGAGCAAGTTCTCTAGAGTGGCGGATGTGTTCGCCAAGCGGCTCCAGGAGCCTCAGCGTTTGGCTGACGATATATGCTCGGCGCTTCAGCACTGGGTCAGACCGTCTGGCGTCGCTGTTGTTCTGCAGTGCTCTCACATTCACTTCCCGAGTTTGGACGTAGTAAAAGACTCGTCGAGCCATGATGGGTTTGTGAAGGTGCTTGTTTCCTCCGGGTCAGGGGGTTTTCGAGGATGAGAGGTCGAGTCTTTGGGGTGAGTTTCTGAGTTTCTTGAAGTTTAGAGGCGTGAAGACACAACAAGCTGATGCTTCTGTGAAAGAGTGGTGTCCGAGTGTTAGGTGTAAACTCTCGCTTGAAGAAGACCCTGAAATGGTTTCTGCGGTTGTCTCCATTCTGAGATCATTGGGAGAAGATCCATCAAGGAAAGAACTCATTGCTACACCCTCTCGTTTCCTCAAGTGGATGATGAACTTCCAAAACGTTAACCTCGAGATGAAGCTAAACGGGTTTAACTCTGTCAGAGCCAATGGCGAGATCAGAGAGAAGAGGCTTCACTGTGAACTAAACTTGCAGTTTTGGTCGATGTGTGAGCATCATCTGCTTCCTTTCTATGGAGTTGTTCATGTTGGCTACTATTGCTCTGAAGGATCAAACTCTATTGCAAGCTCACTAGTGAAGTCGATTGTACATTTTTTTGGTTTCAAGCTTCAAGTGCAAGAGAGGATGACTCGGCAGATAGCTGAGAAGCTATCACCTCTTGTTGGTGGTGATGTGATTGTAGTTGCGGAAGCAGGGCATACTTGTATGATCTCTAGAGGGATTGAGAAGTTTGGGAGCAGCACTGCCACTATTGCTGTTTTGGGTCAGTTTTGTAATGACAGTTCAGCAAGAGCAGTGTTTCTAGACAAGATCCACACAACAACTGCCTTGTAAGGCAGATTCAAGCTCCCCTATTTGAGAGTGTTTACTTGTTTGTTTGTTGTTGTTTTCTTTCTTTTTTATATCATAAACACGTTCAAGTCTCCAAACACAATCTTTAGGGTCTCAATCTGTTGCTGACGGATTGTCTTAATACATTACACTTCTTTTTGTTCATTAAACTCAGAGACATCAAGTGTTCTCTCTAGAAAGAAGCAATCTGTAAAACAAATGAAGATGATGAATTGTTTGGATTCCATGAATAATAGTTTTGACTCCCAGAAAAAGGGGAAACAAAGTCTACAAAATGTAATGTATTAGTGGAAGATCTCTCCTCTGTTTTGCTATATCCTCTCTAATATACAACTTAATGCTAATCTCATCAACTCATGATGACACATCAGAACCAAAACTGAATCAAATGTCTCAAAATCTCATTTCCAGCAATCAGACTTGACGTTCTTTAGTACTGGAAGTCTTTCTTTTCTTCTCATGATACCAAACCAGTAGTACCTCAGCATCTACCCTTACAGCTTGCACCGAGCAGAAGCTAGTCCAATGCGATGTGAAGGAGGATCTTTCTCCTCGGTTGAAGTGAATGGACATCAGAATGGAACAACATAAGGAAGAGCTACAATGTCAGTAGATTCTATACTAAGAGCCTGGTTCCAGACTTGCAGCGTCTCATCCAATGAAGTAGTAGAATCAGTTTTCGGCTATTTTAATAGTTTCAGACCAGTCTGACCAAAAAGCCACTCTTGTTCTTCAGTTCCATCGACTAAAGTTTATGTTCTTTAATTTTTTTAAAAAATCAAACACATTATACATTTGACTTAATGTATTCTAAACTCTTTTTCATGGTATAGGAATCATTCTAATTTTTTAACATTGAGTTTAGTAAAATTTCATAGTCTGCATAGATTAGTGGAATTTAAATTATAAAATCTTCATTTTCTATAGAAACGGAGGCAACCAAGGTTCTAACCTCTTTGACCATCATCTTATGTTAGTTATCGATGAAAATATACATTAAAACCAGATTTTTAAATTTTTGAAAATTTTCCAAAATCCGTGGGTTAACCCCTTTTTAAAATATTTAGTTTTTCAGTAAATGCTCTATATACTAAAGTTTATGCTCTTTCATTTGTAAAAAAATCAAAACACATTATACATTTAAATTAATGTATTGTAAACTCTTTTTCATGGTATAGGAATCATTCTAATTTTTTAACATTTAGTTTAGTAAAATTTCATATACTGCCGCCTAGATTAGTGGAATTAAAATTATAAAATCTTCATTTTCTATAGAAACGGAGGCAACCAAGGTTCTAACCTCTTTGAACATCATCTAATGTTTAGTTCTCTATGAAACTATAAATCAAAACCAGATTTTTAAATTTTTGAAAATTTTCAAAATCCGTGGGTTAACCCCTTCTAAAATATTTAGTTTTTCGGTAAATGCTCTATATACTAAAGTTTATGCTGTTTAATTTTTTTTTAAAAAATAAAAAAACATTATACATTTGAATTAATGTATTATAAACTATTTTTCATGGTATAGGAATCTTTCTATTTTTTTAACATTTAGTTTTGTAAAATTTCATATACTGCCTAAATTAGTGGAATTAAAATTAGAAAATCTTCATTTTCTATAGAAACGGAGGAAATCAAGGTTCTAAACCTCTTTGACCATCATATTATGTTAGTTCTCTATGAAACTATACATTAAAACCAGATTTTTAATATTTGAAAATTTTCCAAAATCCGTGGGTTAACCCCCTTCTAAAATATTGAGTTTTTCGGTAAATGCTCTATATACTAAAGTTTATGCTCTTTCATTTGTAAAAAAATCAAAACACATTATACATTTAAATAAATGTATTGTAAACTCTTTTTCATGGTATTGGAATCATTCTAATTTTTTATCATTTAGTTTAGAAAAATTTCAATACTGCCTTGAATAGTGGAATTACGAGTATAAAATCTTCATTCTCTAGAGAAACGGAGTCAACAAAGGTTCTAACCTCTTTGACCATCATCTTATGTTAGTTCTATATGAAACTATACATTAAATCCAGATTTTAATATTTGAAAATTTTCTAAAATCCGTGGGTTAATCCTTCTAAAATATTGAGTTTTTCGGTAAATGCTCTATATACTAAAGTTTATGCTCTTTCATTTGTAAAAAAATCAAAACACATTATACATTTAAATAAATGTATTGTAAACTTTTTTTCATGGTATTGGAATCATTCTAATTTTTATCATTTAGTTTAGTAAAATTTCATATCTTGTGAATAGTGGAATTAAAGTATAAAATCTTCATTTCTATAGAAACGAGTCAACCAAGGTTCTAACCTCTTTGACCATCATCTTATGTTAGTTCTCGATGAAACTATACATTAAAACCAGATTTTAAATTTTGAAAATTTTCCAAAATCCGTGGGTTAACCCTTCTAAAATATTTAGTTTTAGGTAAATGCTCTATATACTAAAGTTTATGCTCTTTCATTTTTTAAAAAAATCAAAACACATTATACATTTAAATTAATGTATTCTAAACTATTTTTCATGGTATAGGAATCATTCTTTTTTTAACATTTAGTTTAGTAAAATTTCATATCTTAGATTAGTGGAATTAAAATTATAAAATCTTCATTTTGTATAGAAACGGAGGCAACCAAGGTTCTAACCTCTTTGACCATCATCTTATGTTAGTTCTATATGAAACTATAAATTAAAACCAGATTTTTAAATTTATGAAAATTTTCCAAAATCCGTGGGTTAACCCCTTCTAAAATATTTAGTTTTTCCGTAAATGCTCTATATACTAAAGTTTATGCTCTTTCATTTTTTAAAAAAATCAAAACACATTATACATTTAAATTAATGTATTCTAAAATATTTTTCATGGTATAGGAATCATTCTAATTTTTTAACATTTAGTTTAGTAAAATTTCATATACTGCATAGATTAGTGGAATTAAAATTATAAAATCTTCATTTTCTATAGAAACGGAGGCAACCAAGGTTCTAAAACTATTTGACCATCATATTATGTTAGTTCTCTATGAAAATATACATTAAAACCATATTTTTAAAATTTTGAAAATTTTCCAAAATCCGTGGGTTAACGCCCTTTAAAATATCGAGTTTTTCGGTAAATGCTCTATATACTAAAGTTTATGCTCTTTAATTTTTTTTAAAAATCAAACACATTATACATTTGAATTAATGTATTCTAAACTATTTTTCATGGTATAGGAATCATTCTAATTTTTTAACATTTAGTTTAGTAAAATTTCATATATTGCCTAGATTAGTGGAATTAAAATTATAAAATCTTCATTTTCTATAGAAACGGAGGCAATCAAGGTTCTAAACCTCTTTGACCATCATCTTATGTTTAGTTCTCTATGAAACTATAAATTAAAACCAGATTTTTAAATTTTGAAAATTTTCCAAAATCCGTGGGTTAACCCCTTCTAAAATATTTAGTTTTTCGGTAAATGGTCTATATACTAAAGTTTATGCACTATCATTTGTAAAAAAATAAAAACACATTATACATATAAATTAATGTATTGCAAACTCAATTTCATGGTATAAGAATCATTCTAATTTTTTAACATTTAGTTTAGTAAAATTTCATATACTACTAGATTAGTGGAATTAAAATTATAAAATCTTCATTTTCTATAGAACGGAGGCAACCAAGGTTCTAACCTCTTTGACCATCATCTTATGTTAGTTCTCTATGAAACTATAAATTAAAACCAGATTTTAAATTTTGAAAATTTTCCAAAATCCGTGGGTTAACCCCTTCTAAAATATTTAGTTTTTCGGTAAATGCTCTATATACTAAAGTTTATGCTCTTTAATTTTTAAAAATAAAAAACATTATACATTTGAATTAATGTATTATGAACTATATTTCATGGTATAGGAATCATTCTAATTTTTTAACATTTAGTTTAGTAAAATTTCATATACTGCCTAGATTAGTGGAATTAAAATTATAAAATCTTCATTTTCTATAGAAACGGAGGCAATCAAGGTTCTAAACCTCTTTGACCATCATCTTATGTTAGTTCTCTATTAAACTATACATTAAAACCAGATTTTTAAATTTTGAAAATTTTCCAAAATCCGTGGGTTAACCCCTTCTAAAATATTGAGTTTTTGGTAAATGCTCTATATACTAAAGTTTATGCTCTTTCATTTGTAAAAAAATCAAAACACATTATACATTTAAATTAATGTATTGTAAACTCTTTTTCATGGTATTGGAATCATTCTAATTTTTTACATTTAGTTTAGTAAAATTTCATATAGCTTATGAATAGTGGAATTAAAATTATAAAATCTTCATTTTCTATAGAAACGGAGGCAACCAAGGTTCTAACCTCTTTGACCATCATCTTATGTTAGTTCTCTATGAAACTATACATTAAAACCAGATTTTTAAATTTATGAAAATTTTCCAAAATCCGTGGGTTAACCCCCCTTCTAAAATATTTAGTTTTTCGGTAAATGCTCTATATACTAAAGTTTGTGCTCTTTCATTTTAAAAAATCATAACACATTATACATTTAAATTAATGTATTCTAAACTATTTTTTTCATGGTATAGGAATCATTCTAATTTTTTAACATTTAGTTTAGTAAAATTTCATATACTGCTAGATTAGTGGAATTAAAATTATAAAATCTTCATTTTCTATAGAAATGGAGGCAACCAAGGTTCTAACCTCTTTGACCATCATTCTATGTTAGTTCTCAATGAAACTATAAATTAAAACCAGATTTTTAAATTTATGAAAATTTTCCAAAATCAGTGGGTTAACCCTTCAAAATATTTAGTTTTCGTAAATGCTCTATATACTAAAGTTTATGCTCTTTCATTTTTTAAAAAATCAAAACACATTATACATTTAAATTAATGTATTCTAAACTATTTTTCATGGTATAGGAATCATTAATTTTTTTTAACATTTAGTTTAGTAAAATTTCATATACTACATAGATTAGTGGAATTAAAATTATAAAATCTTCATTTTATAGAAGCGGAGGCAACCAAGGTTCTAAACCTCTTTGAACATCATCTTATGTTAGTTCTCTATAAACTATACATTAAAACCAGATTTTAAATTTTGAAAATTTTCCAAAATCCGTGGGTTAACCCCTTTAAAATATCGAGTTTTAGGTAAATGCATATACTAAAGTTTATGCTCTTTAATTTTTTTAAAAAATCAAACACATTATACATTTGAATTAATGTATTCTAAACTCTTTTCATGGTATAGGAATCATTAATTTTTTAACATTTAGTTTAGTAAAATTTCATATCTCGCATAGATTAGTGGAATTAAATTATAAAATCTTCATTTTCTATAAAACGGAGGCAACCAAGGTTCTAAACCTCTTTGACCATCATCTTATGTTTAGTTCTCTATGAAACTATAAATTAAAACCAGATTTTTAATTTTGAAATTTTCCAAAATCTGTGGGTTAACCCTTCTAAAATATTGAGTTTTCAGTAAATGCTCTATATACTATAGTTTATGCTCTTTCATTTGTAAAAAAATCAAAACACATTATAAATTTAAATTAATGTATTGCAAACTCAATTTCATGGTATAGGAATCATTCTAATTTTTTAACATTTAGTTTAGTAAAATTTCATATCTTGCAGATTAGTGGAATTAAAATTATAAAATCTTCATTTTCTATAAAGCGGAGGCAACCAAAGGTTCTAACCTCTTTGACCATCATCTTATGTTAGTTCTCTATTAAACTATACATTAAAACCAGATTTTAAATTTTTGAAAATTTTTCAAAATCCGTGGGTTAACCTTCAAAATATTTAGTTTTTCATTAAATGCTCTATATAATAAAGTTTATGCTCTTTCATTTTTTTTTAAAAAATCAAAACACATTATACATTTGAATTAATGTATTCTAAACTATTTTTCATGGTATAGGAATCATTATTTTTTTAACATTTAGTTTAGTAAAATTTCATATCTGCTAAATTAGTGGAATTAAAATTATAAAATCTTCATTTTCTATAGAAACGGAGGCAATCAAGGTTCTAAACCTCTTTGACCATCATCTTATGTTAGTTCTCTATTAAACTATACATTAAAACCAGATTTTTAAATTTTTGAAAATTTTCCAAAATCCGTAGGTTAACCCCTTAAAATATTGAGTTTTTTAGGTAAATGCTCTATATACTAAAGTTTATGCTCTTTCATTTGTAAAAAATCAAAACAGATTATACATTTAAATTAATGTATTGTAAACTCTTTCATGGTATAGGAATCATTCTAATTTTTTAACATTTAGTTTAGAAAATTTCATATCTTTACTAGAATAGTGGAATTACGAGTATAAAATCTTCATTCTCTAGAGAAACGGAGTCAACAAAGGTTCTAAACCTAATTGACCATCATCTAATGACATTGCTCGATGAAACTATACATTAAACCAGATTTTCATGTTTTTGATTTTTTTCAAAATCCGTGGGTTTAACCCTTCTAAAATATTGAGTTTTCGATGTTAATGTTCATATACTAAAGTTTATACTCTTTACTTTTTTGTTTTAAAATTTAAAACACATTATACATTTGAATTAATGTATTCTAAATTATCTTTCATGGTATATAGGAATAAAATTAATTTTTAAACATTTAGTTTAGTAAAATTTCATATACTGCCTAAATTAGTGAAATATTAATATTCAAACTTCTAGAGAAAGCGGAGGCAAAAAAAGGTTATACCTCTTGAACATCATCTTATTTAGCTGATGCAAATATACATTAAAACCAGATTTTCATGTTTTGAAATTTTTTCAAAATCTGGGTTAACTCCCTTAAAAATATTCGAGTTTTAAATAAAATGCTCTATATACTAAAGATTTATCTTTTTTTTTTAAAAGTCAAACACATTATACATTTAAATTAATGTATTGTAAACTATTTTCATGGTATAGGAATTATTCTAATTTTTTTTTAGTTTAGTAAAATTTCATATACTGCCTAGATTAATTGGAATTAAAATTATAAAATCTTCATTTTCTATAAGCGGAGGCAACCAAGGTTCTAACCTCTTTGACCATCATCTTATGTTAGTTCTCAATGAAACTATACATTAAAACCCAGATTTTAAATTTATGAAAATTTTCCAAAATCCGTGGGTTAACCCTTCTAAAATATTTAGTTTTTTTAGAAATGCTATATATATAAAGTTTATGCTCTTTCATTTTAAAAAAAAATCAAAACATTATACATTTAAATTAATGTATTCTAAACTATTTTTTTCATGGTATAGGAATCATTCTAATTTTTTAACATTTAGTTTAGTAAAATTTCATATCACTGTGGAATTAAAATTATAAAATCTTCATTTTCTATAGAACGAGGCAACCAATGTTCCAATCTTTGACCATCATCTTATGTTAGTTCTCGATGAAACTATACATTAAAACCAGATTTTTAAATTTTGAAAATTTTCCAAAATCCGTGGATTAACCCTTTAAATATTTAGTTTTGTTAAATGCTCTATATACTAAAGTTTATGTTATTTCATTTGTAAAAAATCAAAACACATTATACATTTGATTAATGTATTAAACTATTTTTCATGGTATAGAGGAATCATTCTAATTTTTTAACATTTAGTTTAGTAAAATTTCATATACTGCAGATTAGTGGAATTAAAATTATAAAATCTTCATTTTCTATAGAAAGCGGAGAACCAAGGTTCTAACCTCTTTGACCATCATCTTATGTTAGTTATCTATGAAACTATACATTAAAACCAGATTTTAAATTTTGAAAATTTTCCAAAATCCATTGGAGGGTTAACCCTTCTAAAATATTTAGTTTTGAGTAAATGCTCTATATACTAAAAGTTTGCTCTTTCATTTTTAAAAATCAAACACATTATACATTTAAATTAATGTATTCTAAACTATTTTTCATGGTATAGGAATCATTCTAATTTTTTAACATTTAGTTTAGTAAAATTTCATATCTGCCTTTAAGAATAGTGAATTATTACAGTATAAAATCTTCATTCTCTAGAGAAAGCGAGGTCAACAAAGGTTCTAACCTCTTTGACCATCATCTTATGTTAGTTCTCAATGAAACTATACATTAAAACCAGATTTTAAATTTATGAAAATTTTCCAAAATCCGTGGGTTAACCCCTTACAAATATTTAGTTTT
>CM028249.1:2238223-2311647 GCA_016432835.1 Brassica nigra
CCCGCGGCTAATGGGCCACCAGCAGCTCTCTCGGCCCGTGGGGCTACATCCCATCCGGCGGTCGACTTCGTTAATTCGAGGCTCGAGATCATCGTTCTTGACCTCTGCCCTGCAATCACCACCCGACCTTTTCCGTTAACGCCTCCTTTCGACGCTATCGAATCCCACTTCCGTCGGTCATACATCCAGCCATTCGAATTTCGAAGCCGCGGCAACTCTGGAGTTCTTCAGGATGTGCTCCGGAAAAGGTAAGTCGACTTTGGTGACATAGGTAGCCAAATCAATTCTCTTAAGCCTTTCCACATATCACAACTCGGGATGTTACACTTCCATTTTAAAAAAAAAAATCAAAACACATTATACATTTGAATTAATGTATTCTAAACTCTTTTTCATGGTATAGAAATCATTCTAATTTTTTAACATTTAGTTTAGTAAAATTTCATATAATGCATAGATTATTGGAATTAAAATAATAAAATCTTCATTTTCTTTAGAAACGGAGGCAACCAAGGTTCTAAACCTCTTTAACCATCATCTTATGTTAGTTCTCTATTAAACTATACATTAAAACCAGATATTTAAATTTTTGAAAATTTTCCAAAATCCGTGGGTTAACCCCTTTTAAAATATTGAGTTTTCGGTAAATGCTCTATATACTAAAGTTTATGCTCTTCCATTTTTAAAAAAAAATTCAAAACACATTATACATTTGAATTAATGTATTCTAAACTCTTTTTCATGGTATAGGAATCATTCTAATTTTTTAACGTTTAGTTTAATAAAATTTCATATACTGCCTAGATTAGTGGAATCAAAATTATAAAATCTTCATTTTCTATAGAAATGGAGGCAACCAAGGTTCTAAACCTCTTTGACCATCATCTTATGTTAGTTCTCTATGAAACTATACATTAAAACCAGATTTTTAAAATTTTGAAAATTTTCCAAAATCCGTGGGTTAACCCCTTTTAAAATATTGAGTTTTCGGTAAATGCTCTATATACTAAAGTTTAAGCTCTTTCATTTGTAAAAAAATCAAAACACATTATACATTTAAATTAATGTATTGTAAACTCTTTTTCATGGTATAGGAATCATTCTAATTTTTTAACATTTAGTTTAGTAAAATTTCATATAATGCCTAGATTAATGGAATTAAAATTATAAAATCTTCATTTTCTATAGAAACCGAGGCAACCAAGGTTCTAACCTCTTTCACCATCTTCTTATGTTAGTTCTCTATGAAACTATAAATTAAAACCAGATTTTTAAATTTTTGAAAATTTTCCAAAATCCGTGGGTTAACCCTTTTAAAATATTGAGTTTTCGGTAAATGCTCTATATACTAAAGTTTATGCTCTTTCATTTTTAAAAAAAAATCAAAACACATTATACATTTGAATTAATGTATTCTAAACTCTTTTTCATGGTATAGGAATCATTCTAATTTTTTTAACATTTAGTTTAGTAAAATTTCATATACTGCCTAGATTAGTGGAATTAAAATTATAAAATCTTCATTTTCTATAGAAACGGAGGCAACCAAGGTTCTAAACCTCTTTGACCATCATCTTATGTTAGTTCTCTATGAAACTATACATTAAAACCAGACTTTTAAAATTTTGAAAATTTTCCAAAATCCGTAGGTTAACCCTTCTAAAATATTGAGTTTTCGGTAAATGCTCTATATACTAAAGTTTATGCTCTTTCATTTTTTAAAAAAAAACAAAAAACATTATACATTTGAATTAATGTATTCTTAATTATTTTTCATGTTATAGGAATCATTCTAATTTTTTAACATTTAGTTTAGTGAAATTTCATATAGTGCCTAGATTAGTGGAACTAAAATTATAAAATCTTCATTTTCTATAGAAACGGAGGCAACCAAGGTTCTAAACCTCTTTGACCATCATCTTATGTTAGTTCTCTATGAAACTATACATTAAAACCAGATTTTTAAAATTTTGAAAATTTTCCAAAATCCGTGGGTTAACCCCCCTTCTAAAATATTGAGTTTTTCTATAAATGCTCTATATTGTGAAGTTTATGCTCTTTCATTTTAAAAAAAAAAAATCAAAACACAATCTACATTTAAATTAATGTATTCTAAACTCTTTTTCATGGTATATAGGAATCATTCTAATTTTTTAACATTTAGTTTAGTAAAATTTCATATACTGCTAGATTAGTGGAAGTTGAATTACAAAATATTCATTTTCTAGAGACACGGAGGCACCAAAGGTTCTAAACCTCTTTGATCATCGTATTACATTAGTTCTCTATGAAACTATATATTAAAAGCAGAATTTTAAATTTTTGAAAAATTTCCAAAATCCGTGGGTTCTAAACCTCTTTGACCAGCCTCCTTTTAAAATATTGAGTTTTTCGGTAAATTCTCTTTATATTGAAGTTTATATTCTCAATTTAAAAAGAAAATCAAACACATTCTACATTTGAATTAACATATTCTAAACTGTGTTTCATGGTATATAGGAATAACTGTAATTTTTTAACATTTAATTTATTAAATTTTCATATACTGCCTAGATTAGTGGAATTACAATTATAAAATATTCATTTTCTATATAAACGGAGGCAACAAAGGTTCTAAACCTCTTTGACCATCATAATTTTATTTCTCTATGAAACTATACATTAAAACATGATTTTTCAATTTTTGAAAATTTTCATAAATCAGTGTGTTTAACCCCTTCTAAAATATTGAGTTTTTCGGTAAATGCTCTATATATTTAAGTTTATAATCTTTAATTTTAAAAACAAAAATCAAACCTATTCTACATTTGAATTAAAGTATTCTAAAATATGTTTCATTGTATATAGGAATCATTCTAATTTATTAACATTTATTTTAATAAAATTTCATATACTGCCTAGATTAGTGGACTTAAAATGATTTAATCTTCATTTTCTATAGAACGGAGGCAACCAAGGTTCTAAACCTCTTTAACCTTCATCTTATGTTAGTTCTCTATTAAACTATACATTAAAACCAGATATTTAAATTTTTGAAAATTTTCCAAAATCCGTGGGTTAACCCCTTTAAAAATATTGAGTTTTCAGTAAATGCTTTATATACTAAAGTTTATGCTCTTTCATTTTCTAAAAAAATCAAAACACATTATACATTTGAATTAATGTATTTTAAACTATTTTTCATGGTATAGGAATCATTCTAATTTTTTCACATTTAGTTTAGTAAATTTTCATATACTGCATAGATTAGTGGAATTAAAATAATAAAATCTTCATTTTCTATAGAAACGGAGGCAACCAAGGTTCTAAACCTCTTTAACCATCATCTTATGTTAGTTCTCTATTAAACTATACATTAAAATAAGATATTTAAATTTTTTAAAATTTTACAAAATCTGTGGGTCAACCCCTTTTAAAATATTGAGTTTGTGGTAAATGCTCTATATACTAAAGTTTAAGCTCTTCCATTTTTAAAAAAAAAATCAAAACACATTATACATTTGAATTAATGTATTCTAAACTCTTTTTCATGGTATAGAAATCATTCTAATTTTTTAACATTTAGTTTAGTAAAATTTCATATAATGCATAGATTATTGGAATTAAAATAATAAAATCTTCATTTTCTTTAGAAACGGAGGCAACCAAGGTTCTAAACCTCTTTAACCATCATCTTATGTTAGTTCTCTATTAAACTATACATTAAAACCAGATATTTAAATTTTTGAAAATTTTCCAAAATCCGTGGGTTAACCCCTTTTAAAATATTGAGTTTTCGGTAAATGCTCTATATACTAAAGTTTATGCTCTTCCATTTTAAAAAAAAAACAAAACACATTATACATTTGAATTAATGTATTCTAAACTCTTTTTCATGGTATAGGAATCATTCTAATTTTTTAACATTTAGTTTAGTAAAATTTCATACACTGCCTAGATTAGTGGAATTAAAATTATAAAATCTTCATTTTCTATAGAAACGGAGGCAACCAAGGTTCTAAACCTCTTTGACCATCATCTTATGTTAGTTCTCTATGAAACTATACATTAAAACCAGATTTTAAAATTTTGAAAATTTTCCAAAATCTGTGGGTTAACCCCTTCTAAAATATTGAGTTTTTCGGTAAATGCTCTATATACTAAAGTTTATGCTCTTTCATTTGTAAAAAAATCAAAACTCGTTATACATTTAAATTAATGTATTGTAAACTCTTTTTCATGGTATAGGAATCATTCTAATTTTTTAACATTTAGTTTAGTAAAATTTCATATACTGCCTAGATTAGTGGAATTAAAATTATAAAATCTTCATTTTCTATAGAAACGGAGGCAACCAAGGTTCTAACCTCTTTGACCATCATCTTATGTTAGTTCTCTATGAAACTATAAATTAAAACCAGATTTTTAAAATTTTGAAAATTTTCCAAAATCCGTGGGTTAACCCCTTCTAAAATATTTAGTTTTTCGGTAAATGCTCTATATACTAAAGTTTATGCTCTTTCATTTTTTTTTAAATCAAAACACATTATACATTTGAATTAATGTATTCTAAACTATTTTTCGTGGTATAGGAATCATTCTAATTTTTTAACATTTAGTTTAGTAAAATTTCATATACTGCCTAGATTAGTGGAATTAAAATTATAAAATCTTCATTTTCTATAGAAACAGAGGCAATCAAGGTTCGAAACATCTTCGACCATCATCTTATTTTAGTTCTCTATGAAACTATACATTAAAACCAGATTTTTAAAATTTTAAAAAATTTCCAAAATCCGTGGGTTAACCCCTTTTAAAATATTGAGTTTAAATGCTCTATATACTAAAGTTTATGCTCTTTCATTTTTAAAAAATCAAAAAACATTATACATTTGAATAATTCTAAATTCTTTTTCATGGTATAGGAATCATTCTAATTTTTTAACATTTAGTTTAGTAAAATTTCATATACTGCCTAGATTAGTGGAATTAAAATGATAAAATCTTCATTTTCTATAGAACGGAGGCAACCAAGGTTCTAAACCTCTTTAACCATCATCTTATGTTAGTTCTCTATTAAACTATACATTAAAACCAGATTTTTAAATTTTTGAAAATTTTCCAAAATCCGTGGGTTAACCCCTTTAAAAATATTGAGTTTTCGGTAAATGCTCTATATACTGAAGTTTATATTCTTTACTTTTGTTTTAAAATTTCAAAACTCATTCTAAATTTGAATTAATGTATTCTAAACTATTTTCAGGGTATATATGAATAATTCTAATTTTTTAACATTTAGTTTAGTAAAATTTCATATCCTGCCCAGATTAGTTGAATTACCATTATAAATTTTTCATTTTTAAGGAGAAACGGAGACAACAAAGATTATAAACCTATTTGACAATCATCTTATGTCAGTGATCGATGAAACTATACATTAAAACCAGATTTTCATATTTAAAAAAAAAAATCAAAATCTGTGAGTGAGTTTTCGGTAAATACTCTATATACTGAAGTTTATACCCTTTAATTTTGTTTTAAAATTTCACAATACATTATATATTTTAATTAACTAATTCGAAACTATCTTTCATGGTATATAGGAATCATTCTAATTTTTTAATATTTAGTTTAGTAAAATTTCATATACTGCCTAGATTAGTGGAATTGTCATTATAAAATCTTCATTCTCTAGAGAAATAGAGGTAACAAATAATCTAAACCTCTTTCACCATCATCTTATGTCAGTGTTCAACAAAACTATACATTAAAACTAAATTTTCAAATTTTTGAATTTTTTTTCCAAAATCCGTGGGTTAACCCCTTCTGAAATATTGGGTTTTCGGTAGATTCTCTATATAGTGAAGTTTATACTCTTTACTTTTGTTTAAAATTTTCAAAACACATTCTACATTTGAATTAATTTATTATAAAATCTCTTTCATGGTATATAGGAATCATTATAATTTTTAAACATTTAGTTTAGAAAATTTTCATATACTGCCTAGAATAGTTGAATTACGAGTATAAAATCTTCATTCTCTAGAGAAACGGAGACAACAAAGGTTCTAAACCTATTTGACCATCATCTTAGGACAGTGCTCCATGAAACTATACAGTAAACCAGATTTTCATCTTTTTGACTTTTTTCAAAATCCGTGGGTTTTAACCCCTTCTAAAATATTGAGTTTTCGGTAAATGTTCAATATACTGAAGTTTGTATTCTTTACTTTTGTTTTAAAATTTAAAAACACATTATACATTTGAACTAATGTATTCTAGACTATCTTTCATGGTATATAGGAATAAAATTAATTTTTAAACATTTAGTTTAGTAAAATTTCATATACTGTCTAAATTAGTGGAATTAAAATATTCATACTCTAGAGAAACAAAGGCAACAAAGGTTCTATACCTCTTTGAACATCATCTTATGTCAGTGCTCGATGCAAATATACATTAAGACCAGATTTTCATGTTTTTGAAATTTTTTCAAAATCCGTGGGTTAACCCCTTCTAAAATATTGAGTTTTCGGTAAATGCTCTATATACTGAAGTTTATACTCTTTACTTTTGTTTTAAAATTTCAAAAATCATTCTACATTTTAATTAATGTATTCTAAACTAGCTTTCATGGTATATATTAATAATTCTAATTTTTAAACATTTAGTTTAGTAAAATTTCATATATAGCCTAGATTAGTTGAATTACCATTATAAATTCTTCATTCACTAAAGAAACGGATACAACAAAAGTTCTAAACCTATTTGACCATCATTTTATGTCAGTGTTTAATGAAACTATACATTAAAACCAAATTTTCATATTATGATATTTTTTCAAAATCCGTGGGTTAACCCCTTCTAAAATATTGAGTTTTCGGTAAATGCTCTATATATTGAAGTTTATACACTTTAATTTAAACCTCTATGACCACCATCTTATGTCAGTGCTTGATGAAAATATACATAAAAGCAGATTTTATATTTTTAAATGTTTTTCAAAATCCAAGGGTTTAACCCCTTCTAAAATATTGAGTTTTCGGTAAATTCTCTATATAATGAAGTTTATACTGTTTACTTTTGTTTAAAATTTTCAAAACACATTCTAATTTTGAAATGTATTCTTAACTCTCTTTCATGGTATATAGGAATCATTATAGTTTTTTAACATTTAGTTTAGAAAATTTTCATATACTGCCTAGAATAGTGGAATTACGATTATAAAATCTCCATTCTCTAGAGAAACGGAGACAACAAAGGTTCTAAACCTATTTGACCATCATCTTATGAAAGTTCTCGATGAAACTATACATTAAACCAGATTTTAATGTTTTTTATTATTTTTTCAAAATCCGTGGGTTTAACCCCTTCTAAAATATTGAGTTTTCGGTAATTGCTCAATATACTGAAGTTTATACTCTTTACTTTTGTTTTAAAATTTCAAAACACATTATAAATTTGAATTAATGTATTCTAAACTATTTTTCATGGTATATAGGAATAATATTAATTTAAAACATTTAGTAGAGTAAAATTTCATATACTACCTAAATTAGTGGAATTGCCGTTATAAATATTTATACTCTAGAGAAACAGAGGCAGCAAAGGTTCTGTACCTCTTTGAACATCATCTTATGTCAGTGCTCGATGCAAATATACATTAACACCAGATTTTCATGTTTTTAAAAAAATTCAAAATCCGTGGGTACCCTTCTAAAATATTGAGTTTTCGGTAAATGCTCTATATACTGAAGTTTATACTCTTTACTTTTGTTTTAAAAAAATTTCAAAACTCATTCTACATTTTAATTAATGTATTCTAAACTATCTTTCATGGTAAATATGAATAATTCTAATTTTTAAATATTTAGTTTAGTAAAATTTCATATATAGCCTAGATTAGTGGAATTACCATTATAAATTCTTCATTCTCTAAAGAAACGGAGACAACAAAAGTTCTAAACCTATTTGACCATAATTTTATCTCAGTGTTTAATGAAACTATACATTAAAACCAGATTTTCATATTTATGATATTTTTTCAAAATTCGTGGGTGTTACCCTTCTAAAATATTGAGTTTTCGGTAAATGCTCTATATACTGAAGTTTATACTCTTTACTTTTATTTTAAAATTTCAAAACTCATTCAACATTTGAATTATTGTATTCTAAACTATTTTTCAGGGTATATATGAATAATTCTAATTTTTAAACATTTAGTTTAGTAAAATTTCATATCCTGTCCAGATTAGTTGAATTACCATTATAAATTCTTCATTCTCTAGAGAAACGGAGACAACAAAACTTCTAAACCTATTTGACAATCATCTTATGTCAGTGATCGATGAAACTATACATTAAAACCAGATTTTCATATTTAAAAATAAATCAAAATCTGTGAGTGAGTTTTCGGTAAATACTCTATATACTGAAGTTTATACCCTTTAGTTTTGTTTTATAATTTCACAATACATTCTATATTTGAATTAACAAATTCTAAACTATTTTTCATGATATACAGGAATCATTCTGATTTTTTAATATTTAGTTTAGTAAAATTTCATATACTGCCTAGATTAGTGGAATTGTCATTATAAAATCTTTATTCTCTAGAGAAACAGAGGTAACAAATGTTCTAAACCTCTTTCACCATCAACTTATGTCAGAGCTCGACAAAACTATACATTAAAACTAAATTTTCATATTTTTGATTTTTTTTCAAAATCCGTGGGTTTCTAAAATATTGGGTTTCGGTAGATTCTCTATATAGTGAAGTTTATACTCTTTACATTTGTTTAAAATTTTCAAAACACATTCTGCATTTGAATTAATGTATTATAAAATCTCTTTCATGGTATATAGGAATCATTATAATTTTTTAACATTTAGTTTAGAAAATTTCATATACTGCCTAGAATAGTGGAATTACGAGTATAAAATCTTCATTCTCTAAAGAAACGGAGACAACAAAGGTTCTAAACCTATTTGACTATCATCTTATGACAGTGCTCGATGAAACTATACATTAAACCAGATTTTCATGTTTTTGATTTTTTTCAAAATCCGTGGGTTTTAAACCCTTTTAAAATATTGAGTTTTCGGTAAATGTTCAATATACTGAAGTTTATACTCTTTACTTTTGTTTTAAAAATTAAAAACACGTTATAAATTTGAACTAATGTATTCTAGACTATCTTTCATGGTATATAGGAATAAAATTAATTTTTAAACATTTAGTTTAGTTAAATTTCATATACTGCCTAAATTAGTGGAATTAAAATATTCATATTCTAGAGAAACAGAGGCAACAAAGGTTCTATACCTCTTTGAATATCATCTTATGTCAGTGCTCGATGCAAATATACATTAAGACCAGATTTTCATGTTTTTGAAATTTTTTCAAAATCCGTGGGTGAACCCCTTCTAAAATATTGAGTTTTCGGTAAACGCTCTATATATTGAAGTTTATACTCTTTATTTTTGTTTTAAAATTTCAAAACTCATTCTATATTTTAATTAATGTATTCTAAACTATCTTTCATAGTATATATGAATAATTCTAATTTTGAAACATTTAGTTTAGTAAAATTTAATATATAGCCTAGATTAGTGGAATTACCATTATAAATTCTTCATTCTCTAGTGAAACGGAGACAACAAAAGTTCTAAACCTATTTGACCATCATTTTATGTCAGTGTTTAATGAAATTATACATTAAAACCAGATTTTCATATTTATGATATTTTTTAAAAATCTATGGGTTAAGCCCTTCTAAAATATTGAGTTTTCGTTAAATGCGATATATATTGAAGTTTATACACTTTACTTTAAAAAAAATTAAAATGCATTCCACATTTGAATTAACATATTCTAATTTATCTTTCATGGTATATAGGAATCATTTTTATTTTTTAACATTTAGTTTAGTAAAATTTCATATATTCGCTATATTAGTGGAATTACTATTATAAAATCTTCATTCTCTAGAGAAACAGAGACAACAAAAGTTCTAAACCTATTTGACCATCATCTAATGACAGTGCTTGATTAAACTATACATTAAACCCAGATTTTCATATTTGTTTTAAAAAAATCAAAATCTGTGAGTGAGTTTTCGGTAAATACTCTATATACTGAAGTTTATACTCTTTAATTTTGTTCTATAATTTCACAACACATTATATATTTAAATTAAAGTATTCTAAACTATTTTTCATGGTATATAGAAATCAATCTAATTTTTTAACATTTATTTTAATAAAATTTCATATACTGCCTAGATTACTGGAATTGTCATTATAAAATCTTCATTCTCTAGAGGAACAGAGTAACAAATGTTCTTAACCTCTTTGACCATCATCTTATGTCAGTGTTTAATGAAACTATACATTAAAACTAAATTTTCATATTTTTGAATTTTTTTCAAAATCCGTGGGTTAACTAACCCCATCTAAAATATTGGGTTTTCGGTAGATTCACTGTATGAAGTTTATACATGTATAGTTTTTGAGGATGAAAGGTCGAGTCTCTGGGGTGAGTTCTTGAGTTTCTTGAAGTTTAAAAGCGTGAAGCTGAGTGGTGTCCGAGCGTTAGGTCTAAACTCTTGCTTGAAGAAGATCAAGAAATGGTATCTGCGGTTGTCTCCATTCTGAGATCATTAGGAGAAGATCCATCAAGGAAAGAACTCATTGCTACACCCGCTCGGTTCCTCAAGTGGATGATGAACTTCCAAAACGTCAACCTCGAGATGAAGCTAAACGGGTTTAACTCTGTCAGAGCCAATGGCGAGATCAGAGAGAGGAAGAAGCTGCACTGTGAACTAAATTTGCAGTTCTGGTCGATGTGTGAGCATCATCTGCTTCCTTTCTATGGAGTTGTTCATGTTGGCTACTATTGCACTGAAGGATCCAACTCTATTGCAAGCTCACTCGTGAAGTCGATTGTACACTTTTTTTGGTTTCAAGCTTCAAGTACAAGAGAGGATGACTCGGCAGATAGCTGAGAAGCTATCACCTCTTGTTGGTGGGGATGTGATAGTGGTAGCGGAAGCAGGGCATACTTGTATGATCTCCAGAGGGATTGAGAAGTTTGGGAGCAGCACTGCCACTATTGCAGTTTTGGGTCAGTTTTGTAATGACAGTTCAGCAAGAGCGATGTTTCTAGACAAAATCCACACAACAACAACTGCCTTATAAGGCAGATTCAAGCTCCCCCAATTTGAGAGTGTCCTCTTGTCTGTTTGTTGTTTTTTTCTTTTTATTTTATATCATAAACACTTTCATTTCAAGTCTCCAAACACAATATTTAGTCTTAATACATTTCACTTCTTTTTGTTCACTAAACTCAGAGACATCAAGTGTTCTCTCTAGAAAGAAGCAAATCTGTAAAACAAATGAAGATGAAGGATTGTTTGGATTCCAAGAATAATAGTTTTGACTCCCAGAAAAAGGGGAAACAAAGTCTACAAAATGTAATGTATTAGTGGAAGATCTCTCCTCTATTTTGCTATATCCTCTCTAATATACAACTTTAATGCTAATCCCATCAACTGATGATGACACATCAGAACCAAAACTGAATCAAATGTCTCAAATCTCATTTCCAGCAAACAGACTTCACTTGTTCTAGTAGATAAGCTTCTCTCTTCTCATGAAGCCAAACCAGTCATACCTCAGCATCTACCCTTCCAGCCGCACCGAGCAGAAGCCAGTCCAATGTGATGTGAGGGAGGATCTTTCTCCTTGGTTTAAAGTGAATGAACATCAGAATTTCATCAAGCTAGAATGGAACAACGTATGGAAGAGCTACAACGTCAGCAGATTCTATACTAAGAGTCTGGTTCCAGACTTGCAGAGTCTCATCCAATGAAGCAGTAGAAACTGTTTTTGGCTTCTTTAATAATTTCAGACCAGTCTGACCAAAAAGCCACTCTTGTTCTTCAGTTTCATCAACCTTATGCAGTTCCTCCCTTTTTGGTACATTCAGTATCTGCTCTAGATACTTTAAGTCAGAGTGAGGCCGCTTTTTTGCTGATGCTTCACCGTTTTCTTTCCCTTTCACACAAGATGCCGTTGAACAACTTTTGGGTTCTTGAGACTTGATGAAACCGTTAACTCTATGCTCCTTGGCCTCTGTATTACTCACTGTTCCTTGCAACTCAGAAACAGGTTTTAGAAGAGTTTGGCATGCTTCCAACTTTCTTCCATTTTCCACGGATGATACTAGAGAATCAACTGGCCTCTGTATCTTCTTTGGCCTAGATCCATTCTCTGCATATCAATTAAAAAACGGCGCTAAGAGAAACAATAGTGGCACGAGAAATAAAACATATTGCAGAAAAATGGTTGTATATAGAGAGGGATCAAATGAGTTATCAAGACTAGACATTAAACAAAAGAGTTGGATCATGTAAGAACTCACCATGCAAGAACCCATTTGTCTCAAGATCTTTCCGTTTACCAAGAATCCCCTCTGAAGTAAGATTTTTGACGCTCTCCCTTGAAAGGTCTTGTTGCACTCTAAAGTTCCTAGTATCTACATCTCTCCCTCCCTCTACATCTTTTGGTTTGCCCTGACCAGCCTTTGTTTCCTCCTCTTTACTACTTCTATGTGTTGTGTACTTCGGTTCATTTTTCTTTATCCCTTCACTATCCAATGGCATATCAGCCATAATCACCCTTTCCCTACGGTGATTATTTTCTTCTGGTTCCATTTTCTTTGCCTGATCTGTCTTCTTCTCCAGTGGTTTAAACATGATGACCTCGGTTCCTTTCTGACCAGTGCAAGATGATACTTGAAGAACCCCATTTTCAGGCCTTTTTTCCGTTGCAAAGTTTTTATTGATTCTTCTTTCATCACCATTCCTAATCTTTCCCACACTTTGACTCTCTGTAGCTTCTTCTTCATCTCTGATCCTTCTTGCCAGGTCCTGTATAAACTTAGACTCTCCATTACCATTGTTATGCAAGGTATCTCTTACAAGCTTCTCTCCGTCCCCTGTGTTAGGCAGCACACCACCAGCTTTTCTGTCATCCGAAGTTCTGCTCTTTTCTTTACTCCGGTCTTTGTCTTTCTTATCTTTATGTTTCTCTTTTTTCTCCTTCCGTTCCTTATGTTTGTCTTTGCTTGTTTCTTTTCCTTCTTTCTTTTCTTTATCCTTCTTCTCCTTTTTGTGCTTCTTTTCCTTCTTTTCCTTGTCCTGCAGTTTCAATTCCAGGAGAAAAAGATCAACATGATGATTCAAAAGAAAGGCATATATAGTATTAATTACATCCAGTAGCGTACCTAGTCTGATGCATTATTAGCTTTACACTTATTCTTAGCTCCTTACTATATCTTATTACAATTCCAGCAGTTTTCCAAGATGTTACACAAGCAAATATTCCTAGGACTTCTGATATTCTTACAAGTGATATTAGTATATTACCCAACACCAATCCATAGGATCCATATGATCCAACATCCAAAACCACCAGCTATAGGAACACATATTCACTTCAACATGTAAGCACCTTAGCATTCTAAGTCAATGACCCCGAAAAGATCATGAGAATAAGAAGTTAAAGGGTAGTTAATGCAGACCAGACGCTACCACTTTTATTATAAAGGTTGAAAAAGATAGTATGAGGACGTTTTTAAACTCATCTATGCCAATTTCATTGGGAGATTATGATCCTCTCATATGAGGTAGTTTAATTCTTACAAATATTAATGATTCTCACTACAGCTACATTTATAAGAGAGTAGCTCTAAAAGGTATATATGGTAACCTTTATCAAAGAGTCAGCTTCATCTGTTCTTATCTTCTTCTCATATCCTGGAGGTGGAAATGGGAAGCAACGAGACATGTCACTTTTTTTCCCTCAAGTTCCGTAAAGTGGTATACTTTCAACCACTCTTGTTACTTTCTCGATCCTTTATCCCAGAAGCACCTGACCAGATCAGAGACTCTGATGGTCCAGCCCACCATATCAAATAGAATCACTTAGAAGCTCCAAACTTTCTATAAAACCACTTCAATTCTAACTTGAAAGATCCCCAAATGTAGTATAAAAAGTAGCAAGTGACACCGTGGAACCGCGAGATTGGTTGCTAACCTGCCAAATCCACCAGTAGAAAATCAATTATCATTTCCAGATTAACCTCAGATTAAGATATGAGCAGCAGCTCAAAAGCACCTTTTATCAGCAGCCGCCAACAAGTTGGCCTCTTTATTGAATGTGAAGAAACCCAATTCACCAAATCAAATAGAAACACTTCATTCAGCTACAATTCGATCCCAAACACTCTTTCGACAAGTGTTCAATCTCCGAGAGAGACGATCCTAATTAGTATTAAAACCACAGATTAGGGTTGTGATCCAATCAAACCCTAGAAAAATAAAACCAATAGGACCAAAAATCACCACCCTTGACGATCGCCAAGCGCAATTGGCGCAGGTGAAATTAATAAAGCCAAAACCTTTGTGGAAGCCCAGATAGCAAAAGACGTTAAATTAGTTGAGGATCAATTTTTCAGACAAAACACGAAACTTCACTTTAGAAATAAAGGTTTTTTTCAGCTTGTCGGAAAATAGAAAAATCAGCGTAGTTCTTATTGAAAAACAGTTTTATAGTATATAATTTTTTTTCTTAATTTGATAATCATATACAGGACAGCAGAGAGATAGAGGGAGATTGGGAGATCTCAGAGGAGAGAGAGAAGAGGAAATACAATGAAGAAAGTGAAAAAATATCTCTCCTCTCTCTCTCTATAAATCAATCTCCATGTGTTGCCATATGGGTATCTGTATATATATATATATATATATATACCTTCTTCTCTTTCTGTATATATCTGTATTGCTCTCTTTTTAAAAAAACACGGGTATTATTTTTATATATGGGTCTGTTCTTGAAAGAAGAAGACTCTCTCTCTCTCTCTCTCTCTCTCAAAGTTCCCGACCAAGAAAGCAGAAACTTTGGTCTGAAACTGGCAAAAAGATATTTATAATGAGAAAAAACACAAGATTGGGCTTTTGGGCTTTTTAAGTGATATTTGGGCTTAGCCCAACATCAGTAATTATCATTGACAAAAGGAGAATCAGTCAGTTCTCTAACACTGGAAATAAAATAAAAATCTAATTCAAGAAATTTTCCAAAAATGGCTATACAAAAATCTAAAAGTGTAACTTAGAAGATAGGTCTTTCTTTGCAGTGTAACTGATCAACCATATCTATAGCTTCACCGCAATCGCCAGCTCCATCCCCTTCCGTCAGACACTTCACATAATCCAACATTCTAGTTTTCTCTAAAACCCCATTTGAGCTCAGAAGCTCCATCACCAGCTCACGTGCCTGCTCTGTCTCTCCTTCCTTCTTCAAACCTTGAATCACTAAGCAGAAAGATTTGAAACTCGGGACGAACCCGGTTCCAAGAACAAGTGTGATTAGCTCCACACACTTGTTGTGTTCCTTCCTGCCACAATAAGATTCTATGATGGTGTCTATTGCCTTCTCAATGTAAACACCTCTCTTGAGCATAGTTTGGATCAGTTCGTTGGACTCATCAGTTCTTCCTTCTCTGCATAGCCGTGTCACCACGAAATCATATACTCCGCGTGTTGACGACCCACCTAGCTGTTCAACCATAGATATTAGCTTGTTGATACATGCATCATCACTTCCTTTTTGAGACAATACAAGTCCATGTAGCAGGGAAGAATAGACACGCTCGTTCAGTTCATATCCTCTTTCAACCATCACACTTACGGTTAGGAGAGCACGGTCTAGTTTCCCATTATCAACATATCCTTTCACCATTACAGTATAAGTAACATGATTCGGCGAGACTCCTGAATCTTGCATAGTAGCAAGAAGCGTCTCTGCTTCCTCGAGTCTACCAAATTGGCAAAGACCGTTGATGATGATCGTGTACGGATAGACATTCGGCAAGCAACCACTTGACTTCATTGCTTCCAGCATCCTCAACGAACCGCTAACATCACCTGATCGAATCAACCCGTCGACCAGCGTTGTGTAAGTCACCACAGAAGGAACCAAACCAAGCTTATTCATTTTCCCAAGCATCGCTAACTCCTCTTTCACTTTACAGCCTTTACTCAGCACGTCGAGAAGCACGTTCAGGGAGTGAGGAGTCGTCAACAGTCTCATCTTACCCAATGTCTCTAGTATAAACAACGCATCCCGAGTTTTACCGAGTTTACAGAACCCATCAATAAGAGCTGTACACGTAACTTCATCTAACTTTATCCCTTTTCTCACCATCAAAACCAAGAACGCACTCGCTACATCAGCCTTCCCTCGTTTGCATAAACCATCGATCATAGCAGTGAACGTTACACAATCAGGCTCAATGCCAAAAGAACTCATCGAACCAAGAAGCTTGTACCCCACATTCATAAACCCTTCTCTACACATCCCATCGATCAAAACGTTATAACTCACAATATCAGGTGACAAACCATCATCAACCATCCTCTTCAACAAATGCACGGCCTTGAACGGTTTCCCAACTCTACACAACCCTTCCATAAGCTCGTTGAATGTCCTCACATTAGGTCTGCAACCCCTCTTCTCCATCACAGCAAGCACCTCAAAAGCCGGAACAATCCCCCCATCTTTACAGTAACCATTTATCAACGCATTGTAAGTCACTACACTAGGTTGTATCCCATCTCCAACCATCTTCCGACAAATCCCATTAGCCTCTTCAATCTTCCCATCTCTACACAACCCATCAATCAAAACCGTATACGTGTGAACATTCGCCTTGCAACCACCTTTACCAATCATCTCATCGAACAAGCTAAAACCTTTACCAACCAAACCCTTATCGCACAAGGCTTTGATCAGCACAGTATACGTACGCGTACTCGGCTGACAACCATTCTCACCCATTCGTTCTTTAAACCCAAAAGCTTCATCGAGTCTCCCCACTTCACACAACCCGTGAATCAAATTCGAGTAAGTAACAGAGTTCGGTTTAGAAGCTTCCTCTCTAGACATCACATCAAACACTCTCAACGCATCTCCGAGATTCAACCCGCGACAAAAACCAAGAACCAAAGAAGTGCATATATGAGAGTCCAACACAAACCCAATTTTAACAATCTTAGACATAAACATCTCAGCAGCTTCAGTGTTTCCGTTCTTACACAGAGCATTGATAAGAGTTCTGTAATCGATCTTCCCAGCAACAAACCCGTCGGCTTCCATTCTTCTGTAAGTCGAGTAAGCCAAGAAGCCTAAGTCAAGCTTAGCTAGAGACATCAGAAGCGAGCTGTAGCAAGGGTAGTTCAACCTGAACCCAGCCTCATCTCTCAGGTCATTAAAACAATCCATCAGTTTCAGCATCTCTCTCTCGCATCTGTTGAACTCTCTGATCAACGCGACGATGACGCTGTGCGCGATTTGGTACAGACCGGAAGAGACGATTAGTTTTAAAAGGTGGGTTTTTTGACTCGGGTCGTAACAGTAGGATGAGTGCTTGCAGACCCAAGCGAAGAAACGGACGCAAGTGTCGGTTTCGCTGCTGTGGAGAGAGATGACCTGAGAAGCGATGTGCGGGTTCATGTGTGAGACTAGGGATTTGAGAGTGTTGTTTTTCTCCCAATTGGGGGTTTTTAGGAATGCAGCCGCAGCCGCCGCCGCTTCCTCGTCTGGGGGAAGGTGGGAGGGTTGTTGAGGAGAGAGGGAGAGGTGTGCATTAGAAGAATGAAGAGCATGGCGAGCTAAAGATGAGATCTTTCGAGAGCTTCTGATGTGAATCAGCATGCACAGATTCTAGGAAGGAGAAGCGGTTGAAAATGTTTAGGGTTTTAGGGGTTTTATTGAACACAGAGAGGGCTTTATGCAACGAAAATCAAGTGTTATCGGTTTGCGTATTGAATCTCACGGAACCGGTTATGAGAAAATTGAAACTGGACCGGACTAAACCAATGCAGCACTGCAACGATTCCTTCTACTCAAGTAAATTAGCACCCAAAACCTTAATTCACAACTCTTGTAATTGGCAAGAATACAAAAGACAATGAAAAGAAAGTGATTTTGTGTTGCTGAAAAGTTTATCAAGTGACAACAAACACCATTGAGAGTTTGAGATTGAGCAGAAGTAGAACACGGCAAAAAATACACTTGGCCAGACCAATTTCACAGACGCTAAAGATGTCTCTCTTTAAGCAACTGTTTTGTGCAATGTACATATATATCTTCCACTTGTGAATGATCGACCAAGTGAGTGTTGTGTGGTCAAATGACACAAACTAGTCCTTCACTGCTGCTACATCACCAAATCATCAGCCGAGTAGTAGTCAGCAATAAGACGGTACATGTAAGACGGGTTGTGTCCTCCTCTGTAATCAAAACAGAAACTACCATCATCAGCTTCTTAACAAAAGAAAACCAAAGTGAATGTACGAATGTAATACCTTGAGGAAGCAAAGGATATATAAATGAGACTTACGTGTCGGTTATAAAGAGACTGACGAGGCTTGGTGGGACGTAATCGAAGGTTGGGTTGACAACTTGAAGAAGGGGAGATCCGGAACCGGTTCCAAAATCCAGGCAATCAGAGAATTCGCCAAAATCCAACAGTTCAGAAGGAGATCTCAGCTCGTTTAGTAATACCTCCGGATTGTGAGGATAGAGTGGACATAGCTGTTCATCATATATAAAAGCTCTAAGTCAAGTTTGAAGGTTTACGAGAGCAATCACTGATTTGAACAGAATAGACAATTTGAAACCAAACCTTGTGACTACCGGCTAGAACCACAAATGGGACTGCGTGCTTTTTTGCTGCCAAGGCAGCCATGTTGACTCCAACAGGTCCTATAACCCCACCATTAGCCATCACTGCATGAGCTCCGATTATAACCTGTGCATTATCACATCATTAAAGGTCTACTTTTTAGAAGCAGGGACAAGAAAAAAAAAGATTTGGGCAGGATTGAACATGTACCATATTCACTCGAGATATCATAGCAAACACTGCAGAGTCAGTGATCACAGTGGTCTGCAGACCTCTAGCTACCAATTCTTTTGCTAACAGATGTCCCTGATACCTAACAATATACAGATAGAGTAGAATTGGAAGGAAGGCAATAAAACGACACAGATGCGTTAAATGAGACATAGGGAAAAGGAGTCACCAAACCTTGGAGCACCTTCGGCGACAAATACACGAAATGATCTTTTCTTCTCCTTTGCAGCACATAGAAACTCGAGTACTGTTCTTGAGCTACCCAGTGTTAGAATCACCTCACTGATAATAAAAAAAAGGTTGTCATCAAGGAAAGATATTAACAAACGAGCATTATGGTGCCCCATCCATTGCATGTTACAGAAAATTAATGGTATAGAGACGTAAAGTACTTTTGATGTATATGCTCTATGGCTTGCTCAGCGATCTGCTCATGACAACCAGCAATCTCGTGGATAAGTTGATTGACTCCTTCTATAACATCATGCTTCAGCTTCCGAGTTATTGAACTTTTGTCGGCAGCTAAACAAAAGTACATCAGACCATTAATATCGACAAGTAATGTAAATAGTTTAGCTGCTAAACAATTAGCATATGATTTAACCAATATCGTTTCAATTAAAGCGAGATGAACCTCCCAAAACCAGACTATTAAGAACATAAACTGATTCCCTTTATTTATCTCTGTAACTCCACATTCCACACTACATATTCATAGAGGAATCCAACAATTAAACCTACCAGAACCAATAATCTAGGGTTCTATCTACAGTTCCCTACACTTTTCCAAGCCTAAAAGTCCCCAAAGCGAAACCAGATTCCTCGATACCTAAATCTGTTACATCTAGTCCACGTCTCAGACAGTTACCACAAAAATGAGTATCAGCGGTCAAAGAGAATGTAAATTAACTGTATTCTATTCCTACCATAACACACTTATCTTCATGCTTATCAATAACACAACTAAATCAGGCAGCATAAATTTCTACAAAAAGTAGCATTTGTAATGGAAAGCCAAAGGCATGGAAAAGGGTACATTTACTTTTGCTTTCGGAATCAGCACCAGACGAAGAAGTGTACGGGACAGTCGCAGACTCAGGAGTGCCCTCGAGAAGCGTCTGCAAAGAAGGAGGACGCAACGTACTCCTAGCAGCAGCCGCAACAACCGCCGCAGACATCGCAGGATACCCAACCCCTTTTCCACCATTAACATCTTCATCGTCATCACTCGCGTCCAATAAATCCAACCCAGCCACAGCTGCTGTAGCAAGAGACAGATCCTCCTCCCTTATGATATGCAAAACCCGCCTCACTACATTCCCCACCGCAAGCTCTATAACCAAAACCAAAAAAATTAAAAAAAAAATCATTCCTTTGATTCATATATTCATAAAAGAGAGAAACTTTTCACATTACCAACGGGATTTGCAGCGACCAGTTGAGCACCAACGGCTTTCACGGCATCGATAAGAGCCGAAGCTTGGTTCGCGTGGTGAGGCACTCGGTGATGAGAAATCACTGACCTGAGAAGCTCTACGGTGCATCTCGCCGTCGCCTGTGAGCCCTCGATCTTACTGTTATAGACCGAATCAGAAACTCTCTTTCACGAAATTTACAAGACGTTTAAAAGGATGTTTACCGTTTCCTGAGCTTGTTTACAAACTCAAGCACCGTTGATTGTACGTCTGGCATCTTCCTTATATCTGAGCTCACCGAGAGGGGCGTTAGATTCGATAAACCCTAATCAAAGCGCGATTCGCGGCAGGAGAGAGGGAGAGAGAGATCAAATGAATACAAGAGAAAGGAGAGGGATGTGGAATATAAGGACGTGCTTACCGGTGAGAATGTGAATGTGACGGTGGGGAACGACGAGGATGAGAGTAGAGATGGAATATTCCGACGAGAGAGAAACGGAATTGAACGAGAAAGACTAGATAGTGAGAATTGTGGGGGTTTATAATAGGTCTTAGCTTTTGGGCTGCTAAGATAGAAGCCCAAGACGAAAGCCTTTCTAAAAAAGCCATTTTTAAAAAAGAAAAAAAAAAACTCTTTTAGTATAACTTCTATAATGACATTTCTATTTAATTAATTAATAAAATTATATTTGTAATACAATTAATGTTTTATATATGTCACTATATAAATAAATTTTTGAAATATTTTAATTGTAATGTTATTAATTTATAAAAAAGAAATATTCTATGTTTTAATTCAAAAGATTCTAAATTTTTTATTTCAAGAATAGATGGTAAAGAATTGTTGATCTTAGTACAAAAATATACTTTAGTACAATATTTTTAAAGAGAAATACGTGCGATAAAAATTATATTTTAGTATCTTATTTTACGGTTCGTTCATGTTTTTAATATAAAAAGTATTGACAATTAAACATATAAAATTCTCATTTTCCCTATTCTTTTTGAGTACCACCAAATGTTGAACAGAAATATAGTACAAAATTGAAAAATAATTTGTCGGATAATTTTTTTTGGAATACATCCTTCCATAGGATTCATAAGATATTAAACAGTTTATAATGAAAACCTTTTTCAATATAATTTATAAAGTTATTATTTTATAAATCCTAAACGTACATGGATGGAATTAAGTAAATGTAAAAATCAGTATTCCATTAATAATTTCAACTTATATTCAGTATATTCTTTCTATGAATAACCAGTTGGTGCACTTGTTTCCTTAACCACCACATTCTTATTCGGCTATACAGTATACACTAAAAAATTGCCTGAGAGATTCCCCAGAAACTTTTTCCCTATATATATAACACCAACCAAAGGATAATGAAGCTTTTCTTTAAACCAACCAAACTGGTTCATATACTTCTATTTTGTTGCTCTTCGGCATTTCCATTCTCACTGAGCTTATATGCGCCATCTACATACAACTCAGTATCCCACAAAAACGTCCCAAACGCCACAGCTTCCAAAACCAACCGCTTCAGACTCGAATACGTTGCCACAATGGTCTCATCGCTTTCCTCCGTGCCAAAAAGGGCCAAACATTGCTTCTTTATAAGATTCCTTGCTTCCTCTGTCCTTGGTATTGTACATCTCTGCACTGTCTCGGGGTCGAACCCTGTGATGTAATGTCTCAGGTGCTCCTTGCTGGCTACATGTGCAGTGCCCATTGTCAAAGAAGATCCAGACACAGGACCTTTAAGATACCCGATTCCATGGAGATCGGGTAAGGAACACTCGAGTTGGTGTCTGAGGGAAGCGGATTTCAAGAAGTAACCACACAAGATCGAGGCAACGTATACCTTTCTGAGGTGAAGCTTCTGTATCTGTGTTTTTTCACTCACACATGAGTTGACACGTAAGCCGATGACTGCGTTTACGTGTTCTTTGATGAGTTCAAGAGCATCGCAGCTGTGGATTGATTCCAGCTCCCGGTCTTTCTTGGGCCATGTCTGGAGTCTTCCATTGCGAATGCATCTAGAGAGGTTTGGAGCCAGAGAGACTCTTATCTCAGAGTATTTGTAGAGTATTAACATGTACATTATTTCTTGGACTGCTGTTTTGCAGTAACGTTCTTTGAGCTGAGCTATTCTTCTGCCAACCACACAGAAAATCAAGAAATTAGGGTTGGTAAAAGAGCATGGAGAAGCAAAGCCATTAAACAAAATATAACATTGTCTAAGTTGCAAGTTAAGCTTAACAAAGAGCTCCATAAACAACAGTGTTAAAAGTGCCTATCTAAGTAAGCTGAATAAAAAATAAGCCATTCCAAGAAGAATTTCACAAGAAAACTTCAACCAATTTTTTAGTAAAGCAAACAGTTCTCTAATCTCAATTTTTTTTAATAATTAGTTTCAAAGTTTTTGGATCATGCTGGATTTGATGTAAAAGCAGTGTACTTTCTTGAACTAGTTCAACATATATATATTTAAAAAAAAAAAAAAAAGAAGCCTTATATAACATTAAAGACAAGACTTGCTTTACAAGTCAGAAAGCACAAAAACATATAGTTGTAGGCTTTTCTTGTTTCAAATCATCCATATCATTAATATACTTCTCCTATCGCCACCATAAACAGCATCAAACTACTCTTTAACACCAATTTTCACACAAAAAATAAAAACTAAAAATTAAATACCAAAAAGTCACCGGATATATATATGTGTTTGTGTGTGTATGTAAATATATCTAATGATATATTACACAGTGTAGTAGATTAGAATATAAGTAATGGGTTGACGGACCTGTGAAGAGAAGCTTCATCGGAACCATAGCTGAGACACATACGAGCTAAAGCAGCGTCACGGTTATCTGCCAGCAACCTGAGCTCATCAGCAGCAGCGTAGTGAAAGAGGTGACGCTTGTTTAGCAACAGACCTCTCAGAAACCTCCCCTGCGACGTTCGGGGTTTAACCGGCGCGTTAAGACTGCTTCCTGGCTCGTACTGGTTCTTACCCGCAGTGGCAACCATGATGACTAAAGATCGGTACTGGACCTTGCGCATCGCAGGAAGAACCAATAATCTTCTATCGCCGCTCAGTCTCATCGAACGGGACGGGAGTAAGGGGAGCGACGCGTGTTTAGAGAGACAACTATCCATGGAAGAGTTTCGGGTTGTGAATAATTAAGAGAAAGATGGAGATGATTGATTATCCGGTTAGCGGGAGAAGTGGCCAAACATATATAAATAAAGACTGTTATTTCTTTGTACTTCCTTAGTCGATACGGGATTGTTGTAGATGTCAATGGCTTTCTTTATTCTAAGAAATTATTTTAGTTTGGGTTTGAAAAAGAAAAATATTTGCAGAAAATAGAGAGACATGGTGAAACTTCAAATGCAAATTGTTTCTAAAAATAATCTTGTAATTTCGAGGAAATTATATCAGAAATATATATTCTCTTTCTTATGCAGTAAAACTCTATGATTGACACACTTCCTAATATAAAATAGAAAGACATTGGAGAAACTTTCAAGATTCATTGATTCAAAAGGACTTGGCGAAAGTCTTTACAGAATCATGATTATCAGTTAACGAATAATCTAGGAATTTTAGGAAACAAGACTCAGTCTCCCCCCAATTAGAATAATTGTTTTTTGAATCGTATTTCTTAAGAAATCCATGAATTAGTAGTACAAATTTCATTATCAAACCCATTAATTATAATGTTATATAGTAGTCTTACGGTCTAAATTGACCCCTAATCTAACTTATCGACGATAATCTAATACAATTTTAAGATGACCCATCATTTTTTGGGTCTTTGAATGTTATGGAGTGGACCTCTTCGTATTTCATAAAGTCAGCTTATATATAAAAAACACATCCTGTTTCTTAACAACGATCATATTTGCAACAATTTGCTTATTTGTTTTATAACATTAGTACTAGTGTAAGTTGACAACCATCACCTAAGTTCAACTTGAAACGGGATTTGAATATGAATATTAGAAGCAAAATTTGTATTTTATGGCCTTGTAGACTGAAGGTGATGAACTCCAAATCTTTGTACCAAACTAACATCAAATCACCACCTTAATGTTAAACCTAATATTTTATCATTCATTTTCCAGTGGCCGATTAAATGGTTTACCTTCAAACCGTCCTCTAGTGCACTTTAAATTCGTTGAACAGAGGAAAATCGAGTTATTTGAAACAACATCATGAAAAAAATACAGTAATAGGAAAAGATGAAAAAATATAAAATGTATATGTCACGCATGATGAAAAGAAAATGTTCAACATATATAGTTCCACGTTGATTGTTTAGCAAAGGTGGAAATATGTTGCCTACTATTCTTGTAATCATCTTGTAATCAGATGGGCCTTCGACTTCTAAACTCATTAGTGAATTTAAACGGGTTCCATCCACTTATGATACTTGAAACGGGTCCAGTCCTTGTAAGAGTTATTGTCTTCTTCTTTTTTGTGTAACAAAGAGGTATTGTCTTGTTGATAAATTATCATCACTCGTGTAACTTAAACAAACTCATTAAAACATCAAATTTTTTACATTATTTAGGAATCGAAAATATATTTTCAGAGAAAACAAAAAACAAGCATATTCGATAGTTGTACAAACACCTGAATTAAGTGTGGTTGATCAAATGTTTGATATTTCTTTAACATATGTAGGTTTTGATTCCTATATTGCATTGTGTCTTCTAAGATTATAGAGTTTACTAGAAATTCCAACAATTTATTAGTTCAATTGTTCAGTGTATGAATATTGCATGTGAAGTATGGATTGTGGTATAGTTTTATAGATTTGTCTATTGTAATGAATTCAATACATATTTTATTTTTAGATGTCTGATCATTATTTATAATAAGATGACTACATATCATGATAATACATACATATAATAGGGGAAAACAAATATTCTAGTTTAGTAATCGTAATTATTATAGTTTGTTTTTACTAAATTTTGTTCAAATATTAAATATCAACTCTTTTTATGGCTTTAAACTTACTATGTAATGTTTTTTTAGATAACACCTCTCACCAGACATTGAATCCATATCAACATCATCACAGTCTATAAGTTATACTTTTCAACAAATCAATGGTAAAGCTTGTGTTCACTTCATCAATGTTGAAGGTCAATGACTTAATACAGCTCTTAACAATAAGTTTATACCTGTCATCCATTTCAAACGCTAAATTGGTATATTACATGTGAAATATTGATTGTGGTGTCGTTTAACAGATTTGTCTATTTTAATAATTTAATTCATCTGTTTTAAATGTTAGATCATTAATTATAATAAAATAAAATTTAACAATCACCAAATATACTCATATGGTAGGAAAACAAATATCTTAGTTTAATAGTTGTAATCAACAAGTGTTCGTGTGATAGCCTAATTACAAATATTTACATGATTAAATAATAATAGCAAAAATCTTCACATAATGCTGCATATCATAAACAAATTTTGTTCAGATGCTGAGTATTTTAGAAATTATGCTTTTCTAATATATCTCTCACTCTGTGAATAATTTTTTTTTGTTGTTGCAATTATGTTAGATGTTTTTGCTAACTAATTATGTTGAAATTGCCTAGATAGTTCAAATATTAGCGATTAAAATCTAGTCGTATACCAGGTCTGTAATAACTTATAAGAATTAAGAACTAGCAATCCCTTGAAAAAAAAAAGAACTAGCAATCCCTTGATTTTTCCATTCAAATAAAATCAAAATTATACCATTAAACGGATTTATGTCGTCTTTAAAAAATAATATTTTATTGCAACCTGCATGGGGCAATGAGCATAAATGGACCCAAAACCCACTTGTCACGTTCTTGTTCTTATAAAAAATAATGTTGTCGCTTGTTCCTTACCTCATTTAGAGAACTCTTCACACCTCCCAAATTCCAACTTTTCTTTAAGCAAATTAAATAAAATATGTGTTGTCTTTTTTTTTTTTTGAACAAAAATATGTGTTGTCTATAGCGTCGTTGAACTGCATGTATATCATCGGTATACAAACTCAGTGGGTGTGGTGGTCTAGAAATAATATAAAGAGAACAGTTTTCTTGGGTCCAAGCTTTTTAAACCTCTTTAGGACATAATTGTCTAAACTGAAAGACTTAACATATGAATATACCAAAAAGATGACTGAAATCCGGAACTCCTAAAGTCTCCAATTCTACTATGTCATCATGTTTTGAAACCTTCATCCTTAGAAAAATCTTTTAATTTTTAAAACGCCGATCGAGCTAATCTTTGGATGTGCTCTTGTTACCCGTTGCTTGTTTATGCTCCATGTTGTTCCAAATTGTTTCATTTCTTGTATTTAAAATAAAGAGAACAATGTCATGGAAGACATTTGTCCTTAAATTTTCAAAAACCGAGGCTAACAAAACCAAAACTCAAACAGCATTCACGGTGTAAAATATCGATGGATGTTCACAATCCGAAATGAGTCGGATTATTTTTGTGTTCTTTAATGCATGCTTACAATGCCTCTATTTTACAACTAAAACTCTTAATTAACCTCTAATAGGAAATTGTTTGTCTCCTAATACCGTGGAGTATATAATTATTGTTCATAACCACCACTAAAGAGCGCGTCTCTACTTGACTTATCCTTCATAATCTTCTTCTTAGGATAATTAATTGCGTTGAACGAGTTTATACGTATATTAAATAATATGATAATTAAAATTATGAAGAAGTAGCTAGTGATTTGCTACGCCTTTCCCTTCATGAAGAGCCAAAGAAATGGATTAGATGAAGAAAACAGGATAGGGGAGACAAATGTTAAAGGCTCTATGCTTGGTTCCCGGCCCTACACATCCTTTCTCAATCAACAATCTCTAGGACCTGTATGTGCCCTACCATAATGAGTGCGTTTCAGTTTAGGACACTTTCTGCACTTTTTTGACATGATAAGGCACTTCTCACTGGAGGAACACTTTCTCTTCATTCATAATGTATTTCGGACCGAATTGCCCCTCTCGCTGGGTAAAGTGAGACAAGAAACTATTTAGTGTTTTTATTTGTTTTTTCTTAAAACTTAAAACATATAAAACCAATATAATTGTTATAGTAGATTCTAAATTTTTTCTCTATAATTTAAGATCCACTTTCATATATATATTTTTATTTTAACAAAATTATATAAAATTTATGGACACAAAATTGTGGACAGGAAGTATTTTATGTACTGAAAATATAGAGAAAAAAACTTACAATAGAAAAAATGTGGACATGGATGATTGAAAATAATGAAAAACTCTTATATACAAGTTGTAATAAATAGTATACATGAATTTTTTTTGTGGACAAGTTATATATAATAGATAACATATTGTTAAAATAAGTTAATTTTATATTAAACTTTTGTTTCATGTTAAATGAACACACACAAAAAAATTGTTTTTAAAGTTTTTCACAAATCATATAATTTCTTGTTTTTTTCTAATTTGAACCAAAAAAAAAAATTTAATGACAAAAATGTAGATAAATAGAGTTAGACCACTCATCTGGGTTTTCTTTAGAAAATGTAAAAATGTGTATTGAAGAAGCGTGGATACAAAAGATGTGGATGACCAATGTGGACACTCACATCTTTCTTTCCTATTTAATTAGAAAAACAGAAAACAAAAGACTTTAAACTAAATCACATCCCTTGGAATCTAAAACACTAATTGCAGTATATATCTTTAAGAGCAAGAAGTTTAACTAACCATAGAGTACATGCTTAAGAGTGAATCTGACACGTACTTGTTGGCCTTCACCTGATAAGAAAGAGACCATTGTGTTTATTATCAAACAATACTAGCCAAAGCCACAGTTATAGTTTATGAGATGTTGAGTGTCAGCACAAGGTTTAATCCACTACAAACCAAACCACCAAAGGTAGTTCACTAACATAAGTCTCACAACATCAGATGATATTACACAAAACATCGGAAAAAATAAAGTACCTGAGCAAGATTTAGAGCAATGCACTAGAGCTGGACAGTGAAGGAAGAACCTGGTTTTGAAAGAATCTGGAACAGAAGTGCGCTTATCAGAGAACCCTCAATTATAATTTATAACACAGAGTTTCACTAGTTTCTCGATGAAGAAAAGTTTCCTAAGAGTTTCTATCTAACACCTAACCTCAAGCAACGAACACAAGAAAAATTTTCATAACGAGAGATGTGTTTACCAGGCCCACGAGGCAGAAAGTCTCTCCTCACGACACTTTCTAAGATTTTAAACTCTGATTTATAACACCAAAGCAAATCAGAAACATCGAGATTAGAGTGAGATCGGATCTAACACTGTATATATGTTTACCGAAAGAGATCAAACCGGGCAACCAACGATAGCTACAATTGAAGAGCTTCCCAAAGCGACATTCCTCGAATGGATCAAAGAAACTCTCACCGACGCTCCGATCTATTTGACTAGTTCCAACGAAATCTGGAAAGAGGCTATCTCACGGTGGAGTTGAAATGTCCGGTGAGTTTTAAGGGTTCTCGAAGCGGTGAAACGTCGCTGAATCCCGAGCTCATCCACTCTCAAACTCCACCGCAGCTACCCGAGCTCAGCCACGGCGACTTCGAGCTAACCCACGAATCACAAGCTAACCCGGCGAATCGCGAGCTCATCCACTTTGAAACTCCACCGCAGCTTCCTCGAGCTCATATACGGCGGATTCCGAGCTCACCCACCGCGAATCCCGAGTTCATCCACAATCAATTTCATTACAAGCTTTAACCTTTGGTCTCATCATCACACCCATTGATCCTCTCTCGATTTTTTTTTTTTGAAATCCTCAGTATTAAAGTTAGGAAAGAGGATAAACTTCTCAAGTTTCGCAATAAGTTAGAAAAGAGAAAAATTGAAAGAAAAATGAAGTTACTTCAGGGGTGTTACTGTCTTTGAATATACAAAATGTGTGTGGCAAGTGCATTGTATCTTAAAGTGTAATTGGAAACTCATAAAGTGTGTCTAAGAGTAAAAAATTCTACCATAATCATACTCACATTTTTCTTTCTGTCACGCGTCCTCATCTCCTCTATTTTCTTTTGTAACTTCTGGATAATTCTTCTTTCATATCATCCAATTTTTTTGTAACTTTTTGTAGCAACAAAATGATAGTTTTATCACAATCCTCGTTTAGTTTTCTACATGGACTGAAACTGAATTCTAAACAAACCTAGAAATTTCAGAATCTTAGTGCTTTTAACATCAAATATTTACAGTGGTATAACTTCACTCTCTTATAATTTGAATTTAATATAACTTCCTGGTATTTCATAAATTTGAGTTTTTTTCTGGTCAACTGGAAGTTGAAGTAAACATATATGCATTATTTTAAAAAATCAAATCAGACAAGATTTTATTTGATTTTTTTTTTCTTTTTATCTTTCAGATCGAATAAGGCGTAGCATGGGTCATGAAGTTGTTGCTTCTACATATATACTTACATAAAGTTTTGTTTACTTTTAATTAGGATTTTTAATTGTTTTTTTGTCAATAATTACAAAGTATCAATACCTAATGAACAAGTTGTAACGTGTGGATGTCAGATACATGAGAAACCTCCTACAATACTGCAGTAGCATAATAATCCATAAGGCGTATTCAGTAAACGTGAAAGACCAAGCGTACTGCGTAGTATCTGGTTATTAAACGGACATTGAACATACACAATAGTTAAAGATATACATCTTCTATAATTGGCCAACCTGACAAATATGCTTATCCTTCAAAAGTATCATCTTCTCAAAACAAAACTGTCCAAAATGTTAATACTAATCAAACACTTCATCACTAGCGAAACGAATTACGTACGTGCAAACTATATGGGTTCACGAATTGCAGCCTAGTAGTATGCATAGATTTTTACAGAGAAAAATGTATGACATCGGCACAATAATAAGGTTTCCACATAGCTTTGAAATTTTACAAAAGAACGTTAAAAAAAGTAATACAAAAGGCTGTAAACTATAAATTTAAGAAGGAGAATAAACCCTAGATACTTGTTGCCCGTTGGGATATGCCAACCTTTGCCTAACTCATCGGGCCAAAAGTCGTGATGCTTACTAACCAAGAAGTGGTATATCCTCCGGTTCTGCCTTTATCCCACCATTACGTGTCTGCTTATTGCATTTGCTAGCATTTTGATTATTTTTATTAGTATTCTGAATACTCTATCAAAATCTATTATAAATAACGTTGGCTTATCTTCGAATATTCGCAGCCCAACTCATCTCTCTCTTCACGTTTTCACGCATTTTTAGTTCACGAAAGGAGAGTTCTCTTCTTTTATAAAAACTCGTCTCCTCCGAGAGAGTTTCTTTTTATATACACACACATAGGGGTTAGTAAGAAAATGGGTTTCTCTAGAGCAAAACGTGTTACCGATCCACTCGCTGACGAGGTTAGGGCTCGGCTCGTTGGGTGCAGCTTCAGCAGCGGCAGCGAACATACCGGCGACGAAGACTACGACGATGATTCCCCTTGTCTTTCCGATCTTGTGCAAGGGTTCTTGGAAGATGAAGTTAATAACACCGTTCATGACGAGTCACGCTGGTGTGATAAGGATAATGATTCTGATTCAGACTCATCATCTTCTGACTCGGAACGTGCCGACCTCCCAGACCATGCGGACGATATTGCGAGAATCTTAAGAAACTCTTTAAGAGAAGACAACTACGGAAGAATGGTGTTGTTTCACGTGGCTAAAGCGATGGAAATGCTGTCGTCTTCTTCTTCTCTAGGATCTGATCAAGAACAGCGTGCCGTTTTGCGACGTAAGCTCATGTCTCTTCTTAGAGAGCTCGGACACAATGCGGCCATCTGCAAAACCAAATGGAAATCCTCCGGCGGAGGTCTAACCGCCGGTAACCACGAATTTATCGACGTCGTTTACACACCCGCCGCCACCTCGTCTCAGACCGTACGTTACATCGTCGATATAGACTTCAAGTCGCATTTTCAGATCGCTAGACCGACGGTGCAGTACGCACGTGTTCTTCAATCGCTTCCGGCGATTTTTGTCGGGCGAGGGGAAGATCTGAAGCGGATCTTACGGCTAGTTTGCGATGCGACGAGGGTGTCGCTTAGGAGCCGTGGCCTCACGCTTCCGCCGTGGAGAAAAAACCGTTACATGCAGACGCGGTGGCTTGGTTCATACAAACGCACCGTCAACTCGACGCCGTCTACTTCCGCCGTTAACACCGTCATGTGTCGTGCCGTCGGTGGTTTCGATAACGCCGTAGGTGGCCGTCTTTTTGTGCGGACTCGATAAAATTAAATGATAAAAGCCACGTGTCATTTTATAAGTCGACATGTTTTGAGAGAATGAATAGTAATTTATTAGTTTAGAATTTTATCATCTAAAATTATAAAAATAAATAAATAAATGTGAGAGAAAACAAACAAATTAAAGCCCAAAAAAAATTCAAATTTTACGAAGAATTGAATAAACAATTTTACGCGGAAAATGAACATTGTGAAGAAAATCACAAATGTTACGAGTAATTATAGGGTTTGACAGTGACGCAGATATGGTAATAACTTATGATAGCCGTCGGATCTTGTTCAATTAGTCAGATCCAAAGGTTGTAAAATAAAAAGATAGATATCACGGACATGGAGATCACATTGGATAATATAATATAATAATGATGTGTTGACGTGGAATTAACACGTAACGCAGTTCTCATGTACATTGAATGTGACTTGGCGTAAAAAGTCACGTCAAGGTCTAGGCTCATGGGTCTGTCGTGTAGTATCCACCACACCTGATAAGAGCCACAGTAGACAGAACAAAAGTTGGATAATTAAAAAATGGGAGCACGTGGAATAAGATAAGGTTTATCTATATTTTAACATTTGTTTTTATTCTCTTGTAAAATGCGAATATTCGTTTTTTTCTTTAACATGTAAATGTTTCTTTTGTTATCCACAACTGACCTATTACCCCTTCTGTCCCGATATTAATTGCGATTCATATCCACCATGTGAACGAGTCATTTATATAGCTTGGTCGGAGTTGATCTCATCTACTACTACTTAATGTTTATTGATATCCACCATGTTTATTGATATAGCTAGACAAATTTTGGAACGTTGGTGATAACTATTATATATATAATACTAGGAACTATAGCTAAAGCTCTTGTTGATATAAATGGTTCTCTTGATCTTAGAGTGAAAAATCTTGTGTCAGCGATAAATATTATTTGAATTCGTTAAAAAATTAACTTGCAATAATCGTTCATCTTTTTGTATTATGATGGTGAGTTGTTTTCGATTATGAAAAGTGTTGCCCTGTCCTCCCTCGCTCCCCTCCAAAACTCTTGTCTTGAGAGTTGAGAACTTGAGATCATCCAAGTTTGGTTATTGTTTGTTTTCCCCGAAGAAGCAAAGGACACCACCTGAAAATCACGTGGACAGTAAGCTTAGCCGCAAAGAATGAATTTGAGTTTTACTGACATATCAATAGATGTAGTGATGATGATCATCACCATATATATCTACATATTTTGGGGTGGCTTGCGAGGGTCTTAATTGAATACATAAACAAATGGCAGATGAACATTATCACAACATATAATACTAATACAACTTTTGGTCAAGATTAGTAAACGTTGTCACAATACTATATCCTATCACGCATATAGAGACATGTTGTTACAAGATACTTGCTCTAGTTAAGATTTCTGATATTTCTTAGCCATAATCAATTCTGTAAATATACTTTAACGTATACATTCCTCTCGGTTATCTACCTCTTAAAGGAGTAAACAGTACTTTAGGTTATGTGTGTGGCCAAAAAAGGAATAGAAAAAATGGCCTTTGGAGAAGGAAAGAGAACTTGAAGTGGCCCAACGAGTGAAGGGGCAGTCAAGCTTTGGGGTCTCTCTCCCACGTTTTTATTTTCTCAATTGTCTCTTCGAATCGCCTCGCCTTTTTTACTATTTTCTGTGCCTCCTTTATCTAATGTATTTGTTTCTTATTGTTTTTTGTATTTCAAATGATTCGCTTAGGAAACAAACGAAAGATCGATGGATTGTCTATGGCAACAAAATCTTATATTTTTATTAAATAGTCAATGTAAATAAGCCGAGTTCCAAGAAAGAAAGTCAATTTAAATAAGTTCCACTCAACACTTGTATTATACTATACATCCCAGCCAAACCCTATATATAATGATACATGTGTCCTAAATAAAGATGGAAAATAACTTGGAATAATAGTTGGATTTTAATTCTTTTAGTACTTAATGGTCTACAAAATATTGAATTAGGTGTGCCTAATTATATACGTGTACTTTTATATAGTGCACACACATGTTAAATAGGGTTAAAATTTTAGTAGAATCATGCACATGATAGTTTTTTAATATGTTCTCCTGCACTTTCAGATCTTTTTTATTGTCTAATGTTAAAGTTTTGAAGTGGACCGTCCTATATTCCACGAACCAAGGGTGCCGATTGCCATAAATATTTAAGTTGTCGTTGCAATTGGCTAGTGGCATCAACCGGTTATGCCTGCCCATACCGACACTTGCATACAGACAGATCAGATATTGTGGACGTTGAACGCTTTTAAACCACTAAATGTATTATATTACTAAATGTTTTATATTAATTTGTGTCAAAATAAACTATTAGGAATGAAAATGATGTGGAATACGAAAACGAAGGATAATATCTGATTATTCAGTCTTGAGGCGTTTAATTCGTCTTCCATCTACTTGAAGGAGACATGTGGGTTCAATAAACTAAGTATGGGATCTAGTTTGCTTAAACTAGCAAATGGGCCTCGAGGTCAAGTTTGTCACCTATGTAGGGCTTCCTAATCCTCCAAACTATATGTATGTTAGGCTTTCCTATGACTTCAAACGCTAGTCATTATCCGGCCTGTTCCATTTTATTTGGGTTAACAACAGAAAATCGATATTTCCGGTTATTTAGATGCAGATCTATGTTTTTTTTGCAGGGTTTATGTCAGATTTTGGATCGTAAAAATTCGAATTTACTTTGTTCATCATACTCCACAGAACTGCATTTTGATAATACTGTACATGTAAAATATCCAAGATAAAACTTTTGTAACCGCTAACTAAACATATTTTACCAATTCTATATAAAATGATTATTTTTAGTTAAATTCTCATCTTGTGGTTTACATTATAAGCAGGCTACAAAACTTATTGCATTATATAAAATTGATAACTCAACAAAATAGCTACATAAAGATTCATAAAGTTTCTTATTTTGGTTTCAAAAGATTCAATCACTTTGTTACCAAACATTTGGAACTTACATGTAACATTGTTCTAGATAAGAGCGTTGATATCACACAAATAGAAACAAAATTTAATAATGTCAGAAAGTAAAGGTGTCTGCAAGCAGGAAAAAAAAGACAGTACGAAGATGATGAGAGACATTGGATATCGACACGTGCAAAGTGCTGATCTAAGACCAGCAGTCCAACTTGGCACTTCTAAGATTCTCTGTGTTTGCAGATAAGTGGTCCCCACTCTTCAGAAATACACGCGATTACATATTGATACCCGTTTCTAATCTAAGCACATCACAAGTTCAATCTTGAACCAAACACTATTCTAACACGGATTATTTGCATGGACGTCAATCACCCACCTTCTTATGGCTTGGTCAGCTAAACCGACACTCTTAAAGTGAGTTAGTAAAAGTTTTCTGATGGTACTCGAGCGTAAAGTTTTAGCAAATAATCGTAGACATTTGACTTTGTTGTCCGATGGTGTGTCATCTTGTTTCCTAATAGAATGTTATAAATAGCTGAAAATTGAAGCTTGATAAAGAAGTTAATTTCAAGACTTTACCTTTCTTGTCAACGTTCTTAACTCATCCAATCACGAATCTAACGCTATAGTAAAAAACATGCTTATATTCTATTTTCAATTACATTATATACATTTCTAGAAAAACGGCAGGGGTAAAAAGGTCAGAGAAGAAGTAGAGTGTCGGAGAATGAAGACTGAAGATCTGGGGGAGAGTGCAAAAAAATCCACGCGTAAAGACAGCTGTTCCCATGTTGCCATGTTGGAATAACACTATGGGTCCCCCAGTTCACTCTATATTTTTGTTCGACCAACCAAGCAACCACATCAGTAAAGTATTTTAAAAGAGTTTTTTTCTTCAAAATGATATTAATAATTTGATATAGTTAAGATATAATATATAATAATTTTAATATGTAGAATTTTTAAAATATATTCTTTGAGATATTTATTTTTATGTTTTTATACCTTTTCAAATATTTCTTATCTAAGTTGGTCCAACATTTCTAAAGTATATCCCATTGGATATGCTCTCACTACATTTTATATTATTGATATTAATTTTGTATAATTTATTATATGTTGCGGAAATTGGAAAAGAAAGTCTGAAAATTAGTTAGAGAACAAAAAGTCTTCAAAATGTAATTTTAATAAGTGGAGAACAAAAATTCCACAAATAACATATAATCCATAAAAAACAGTACAAAACAAAATCATACCAGCATATAGAGATTCAAAATCAAAATCAAAATTAACTTTATAGTTCATTTCTGAATTAGGAAATTATAATTCGATTTCATCCAATATATTGATGATGAAAACCAATCGACGATGATGTTTTAGTTACGGATTAATCATTTTAGATGAGTTTTAAATGATAAGAACGTCTGAATCCACATTATCTCCATGTTCATTCATGCCTTGATATTTTGTTGTTGTCAAAAAAAATGAGAGAAACACTAGAACATGAACCAATAACGTGTAATATACGAGACACTGTTCGTGTCGGCTGCACTCCGCGAAGTAGGTCATACGTGCTTCATTATCAAAACTCTTTAAAAAAATTTAATTACTTAGTAATTATAAATAAATAATGACGTGGCACTATACACTATAAACACTTCTCCTTCTTCTCTTCTCTCCTCCTCATATCACTTTACTATTCTCTCTCTCTCTCTCTCCTTCAGAAAACTAATGAGAGAAACCAATTCACAAGTATAATCCGAGAAAGGGTTCGGTGAGTACCCGGCGGTGGATCCAACGGAGATGGCAAAGACTCAATTTTTCGATTCGGATCCGACGGCAATTGCGAAGGCGAAGGAGCTGAAGCGTGAGATGAAGAAACTGCTTCGGACCATCGAGGAAGAAGATGATCTGAGCGTTCAGACAATCGATCGATTGCAGGAGGCTCTGTCTGCGTTCAGACAAGCGACGTTGAGGAAGAAGACGGCGAAATCTTCTTCTCTCGAGAGGCTGGAGACAGTGTCCTGTCCCGATGAGTTTCGTTGTCCGCTGTCTAACGAGCTCATGCGTGATCCCGTCGTTTTGGCTTCTGGTCAGGTCAGTGACGTCACATTCATTAAATCTAGAGCCTTTTGATGAAACCGACCAAAAAGAATTAACATTTCAAGATTACTCTGTATTTTGATGTTTTTTTTTGTATTTTGATTATAATATCCCTAGAAATTGAATTATTAATGAAAATTGAATTGAGTGTAAAAAAAAAAATTGAATTGAAATTTTACATTTTGTTCTGTGTTTTTTTTTTGCAGACATATGATAAGTTGTTCATTCAAAAGTGGTTGAGTTCAGGGAACAGAACATGTCCCAAGACTAAGCAAGTTCTGTCTCACACAGGATTAACTCCCAATCTTTTAATCAGTGATATGATCTCAAAGTGGTGTAAGAAGGTTGGCCTAGAGACGATAAATCAATATCAGTCCAACACTATGTCAGATCGTGACGTTTTGAACTCCTTGCTCTGTAAAGTGTCGTCTTTGAATCTTCAAGATCAAAAATCAGCTGCGAAGGAGCTAAGACGTTTGACCAGGAAAGGCACCGTGTTCCGAGCTCTTCTCGGTGAATCCTCAGATCAAATCACCCGCTTAGTGAATCTGCTCTTACATAACTGCCAAGATGAGCATCTTCAAGAAGATGTGATCACGACATTGTTGAACATATCCATACACGATGACAACAACAAGAAGCTCGTCTGTGAAAACCCCAACGTGATCCCTCTCCTGATCGATGCACTGAGGCGTGGAACGGTAGCCACTAGAAGCAACGCGGCTGCAGCGATCTTCACTCTCTCTGCCCTCGATTCGAACAAAGTGCTTATAGGCAAATCCGGAGTCCTGAAACCGCTTATCGATCTCTTGGAAGAAGGCAATCCGTTAGCTATCAAGGACGCAGCTGCAGCGATCTTCACTCTCTGTATCGCTCACGAGAACAGGAGCAGAGCGGTTAAGGACGGAGCTGTGAGGGTTTTAGGTAAGAAAATCTCTGATGGGTTGTATGTGGATGAGCTTTTAGCTATATTAGCGATGCTTGTTACTCACTGGAAGGCTGTGGAGGAACTCGGTGAGCTCGGTGGGGTTTCTTGGTTGCTGAAGATAACTAGAGAGAGTGAGTGCAAGCGTAACAAAGAGAACGCGATTGTGATATTGCATACGATATGTTTCAGTGATAGGACAAAGTGGAAGGAGATCAGAGAAGAGGAGAGTAGTCATGGAACGATAACAAGGCTTGCGCGTGAAGGAACCTCTAGGGCACAGAGGAAAGCGAATGGGATCTTGGATAGGTTGAGAAAAGCTATGAATCTCACTCACACGGCCTGAGAGAATGCTCTAAAATCCATGGTTTTTTACGTATAATAGGCTGGTTGTAATTAGAAATCTGTGTGAATAGTTTTTTTTTTGTTTTGCGTTTGATGTTTCTTTTTTTTCTTCTTGGGAATCAATAAAAGCAATGTTGCCTTTATTCAGTAGTGAATGTCTTGGTCAACAAGTAACTGTGTAGCTTTCGGCTGTTTCCCTTTTTTTGTATGAATACAATAGTATTAAAAAACATAGAATGGTTGTCATGTCGTGTTCTTCACATCACACGGCACTACGAAACAAATCAATCTTACTCCATTCTCTCTGGAATAAAAGAGTTTATTACAGTCACGAGGTTTCATTATTTGTGATGTAATGTGATCCCTCTTGCCGTAATGTCACTTCTTCATTTTTTTTGACAAAGATGTCACTTCTTCATTACAAAACAAAGTGATTTTTAAATTATTTATAAATTACATTTCATTGTAATCTACTAAATAAATGTACTTTGCATTATTAAAAATTGATGCAATAATAATAATCTGAATTATTGGATTTGGAGACATATATGTGAAATAATGTAAAGGTTTAAAATATTGCCATACATGGCAGGAAATGCATGTAAGTAATTATGATAAAATCACATGTATTTCGAAATTGCCAGACTCGTGATTTGTAATAAGTACGGATGGATGGATAGATAGAGATAGTTGGAAGAAATGGAATATTTAATAGAGAGGGTGGAGAATATATAGATTCGTACTTAAACCACATTCTTCGGTGGTTCATCACCCAACTTTCACAGGAAAAGCTAAGTAAAGAAAGAATTTGATTCTTCCAACTTTTTATTCATAAGAAGTAATGTTCTTACAATACATTACATGTTATATTCTACAGACAATGGTGGGTTTACCCTTTATGTGTCCCTACTAGTGGAATCATATATACAAAAAAAAAAGTTTTATCTCTTTATTCTAGTACCCTTGATATCCGCCTTGTTATTAGGCAAGAATTGTGTGAGAGTCCGTCCATGATATTTGAATGTATCAACTATATCAATCCCATCATTTTAATAACTTTCATAATAGGAACAAACCAATTATTACGATTGTAAACAGTATTTCCTTTCTTAATAACCAAAAAAATCTAGAATTTAAAACCATAATTTGTCTGGGCCCCGACCAAATCAGATTACTTTAAATCAAACTCTTGATTTCTTTGAATTAATTAATAAACTTAAATCGCATTTTTCTGCCACATCTTAAGTAAGAGATTTTAGAGCAATTACATTGTGATTCTGGTTTGGACTTTCTCCTCCATGGTTAAACAAAGTCTTTGTTTGTTTGTGTGTGTTGTCCGACCAATAAAATCAGCTTGTAATCTGAATCATGGATGCATCCGATCATGATTATAACTAAAATAGATTCAACCTGATAATTAGAACATGCACATTAGTAAAAAATTACTCCGTATGTTTCAAAATGATTTATGTTTTAGAAAAATAATTTATCTTATAAAGATTTAATTTTCTTAGATAATAATAGTAAATTTTAAACTTTGAAAAATAGTTGTGTTTGTTAAATTTACATTGGTTAAAAATTATAAAATAGTTAATTATAATGATGCATTTATAAACAAATTTAAATATATTTTATTAATAAGTGTGAAATTCTAAAATGTAGATAATTTTGAAACGAAGTGAATATTAGCGATTTGGAGGCATTATAATATCATCTCCAATGATACACAAAAAATTACTCTATAATTCACTTTAAAATAGAGTAACTCTATTATAGAGTTGGATTTGCTCCAATGGTTCACTCTATGATAGAGTTACTCTATAATAGAGTGAAATATAGAGTAATGTTGTTTTTTTACTCTATATTTGGAGTTAAAAAGTACTCTATTATATAGTGAACCATTGGAGCAAATCCAACTCTATAATAGAATTGTTAGTAAACTATAAAGTAATTTTTGTGTACGATTTGAGATGCCCTGAGTTTTTTTTGAACAAACATATATTTATTCTAAGTCCTGGAATTAATAAAATAACAGAGAAAGAAGAGACTTCGAACAATTAGACTATATTCTTCCTACTCATCTTCTTGGCTTCGCGACCTATCCAATCTCTTTCTAACAACAATATCCAACTGAGAAGCACGCTATACAATCTCTTTCTTTCTTCTTTGTTGATATAATAATGTGAGCAATCTCCGCACAATAAGTCCAACCGGTCCTGTCCTTGTTTACTCAAAACTAGAAGCTACTTGAAAAAGGCTTATAATAGGCAAACTTGAGAGGCTAGTTGTTGGATTTCAAACAACAGTTGAACAGTATTTATACCATTACAACTAAAGTAATCTTTGAAAAAATGTCCGACAGTAGTCTATAATGATGAAGGCTAGAAGCCCATGTTTCTATGGCTTCCCCACAAGGCCTGGCATGCAGTTCCAATATCATTGTGAAGCAAGCAAGAACTTTCTTCTAACAAAAGTAGGAGTCATCATTTAAAGGAGAGAAGAATGAATGGTTAAACCTTAAGGACTAAAACGTGTGCAACCTTTTTCTGACCCATTTTCAACCAATCTTCTTCCCATTTCTTCGAATGCTTCCTATATCTTACTTCTTTGCTTTTATTTCTCGTCCCGTATGCATGAGATTTGTGAATATAATTAGGCTCTGACTGATGTAGAAAAGGCTTTTATGTTTCAATGATAACAAGACCGATGAAAACTCCAAGAAAAAAAATGAGACACATATGTTGGCAAAAATCTATTGTTAATAATGTTTTTTCACAATGCAAAATTTATTAAAACTGAGAAACTGAACTCATATACAATGTGTTACTAACTACTTGTTATACAGCAGTTTATCACCCCATATTATTGCTCAAAACTAGAAGAACACACAATCTTTGGATCGTATGATTTAAAAGAAGATTATTATTTATCAGTATACGTTGAAGTAGAGGTTGTAGACCGCGATACTCAGTTCAAAACATCTGTAACATTGAAGCACATGATTCGGTAAGATTAAAATATTTCCATACGTTAGAGATATCGTATAATATATTTAAATATATAAGCGATTTTATTTGTGTTTTTGTAGGCATATACTATACTATACTATAAAAAGGAGGAGGATATTATATTTCTCATAGACCACGTGAATCTGTAGAATTAATATGGGTTGTATCAAACGTCATGTATGCAACAATGCTTATGTAAGCGCAAACTTTGTTTTTATGTCTTCTTCTCCATCTTTCGTATAAATCTCATGAAAACTCTGAAGAGGTTTTCGAGATATTATTTTTGAGACTTGTTAATTTAGAAATGGTTTTAAATATGAATTTTTATAATGAAAATATTAACACTAATACTGTTAGATACTAGAGAAGACACTTGTAGTAGTCAGTCAACTTCGGAAAAAAAAAAAGCACACTCTCCACATGCTCTGCCCAAATTCTTCCTTCCGCAACAAATCACCAATTCACACACAACGTGACCAATGACTTTGTTATCCAGCGTTCAACTCAACACGTGGCATCATCTTAACGGTCATGTCTCTTTATTACCGTCTTTATAACTACCCCAAACGTGTTACATGTCAAAGTGTCCTCATCAACCATGGCTTCGTCGCATTCTTCTCTTCTTCTCACCCTAGCCGTCGCTTCCTTCGTCTCCATCATCTCACCGGCGACTTCACTAACATGCTCCACACAGAACGTCCTCTCCGCCGAGAAAACTCCTTTCCAGACATGCCTAGACCTCCCCGAGCTCGAATCCTACCTCCACTACACTTACAACGCCACCAACTCATCTCTCTCCGTCGCTTTCGTGGCAACCCCGTCTCGCTCCGACGGCTGGATCGCATGGGCCATCAACCCCACGTCGACGACGATGAGCGGCTCCCAGGCCTTCCTCGCCTACGGATCCGGACCCGGCGAGCCTCCCGTCGTGAAGACGTACAACATCAGCGGCTACAGTCTCAACGAAGGGAGACTCGCCTTCGACTTCTGGAACCTACGAGCCGAATCTTTAAAAGGCGGTAGGATCGCGATTTTCACGACGGTGAAGGTTCCGGCGGGAGCTGGTAGTGTGAATCAGGTGTGGCAGATCGGCGGGAATGTGACCAACGGTCGTGTTGGAGTGCATCCTTTTAGTCCGCCGAATTTGAACTCTAGAGCCGTGCTGAATTTGACTAGTACTGGTGGTGGTGGCTCAGACACTCCGGGGAACGCAGGGTGGATTGCAACAAACGTAAATTTTGGGGTCAATCTGGGAGTTTTGGTTTTGTTGGGGACTATATTTATTTTCTGAAAATCCTTTTACTAGCAATAATACAAGCCACCATCTAGTGTACTTGTTTACCTTTTTTGGTAGAGTCATTTACTTCTACTTCTTTTAAACTAATCGCATTGTTGTGAGTTATTACTATTAATAGTTGTATGGACCAGTAGACCGCTACTACTATCATCTTACCTGTTTAGAACAACTGTTGTTTGCATCCCCACTTTAGTAGTGGAGTGTTTCTGTAGATTCACTCAGATATTTCCGTAAGTTCTTTGCTTTTGTTTTTGGGCCTCTAGCATCTGATATTCTTAACAACCAGACTATTTATGGGCCTAAAGACCAATAGTTATATTACGCGGCCCAGTATTTATAAGTCAATTTCAACATTTTTAGCGATGGAGGGCCCATATGCCTTTTGATGTCTCTAAGATACATCATCATCATCATGAAGAATGAGTGTACAGCCAACTTGACGAAGAACCAGCCACCACAAAACTGTCACAAGGACGGCCTAAACACCCGCTATCGAAGATTTTACTACTACAAACATATGCGAAAATTCATCGCACTCATCCAATGAACCCCAAAACAGAGTTCATGCAGCTAAGTACATAAACACAGTGATGTGTACGTTTCTGAGTTATAAATCGGTCAGACCTTCTTCAAGCGGCTACTGAAGTATTTCAGAAGGTCTGACCGATTTATAACTCAGAAAGTTAGGTTTCAGACTAACTTCTCACATTATAATCGTTATTTTGACTGACAATAGTTTTAATTAAAAATAGCAACCACATGAATATAATTTAGAGTCGACCATGGCGTAATGATAAATTAACATCACATTGCATACCTCGTTGTTTCTTCATATTTCGATATGTCCCTTCGGTAAAGTTCTACTATTTCTAGCACTATTGGATCATCGATGTTGGGATTTGCCAGCATCTCACGAACAATCAGCAATACCTAAACACAATATGAAAAAACCAGATTTAACATTTAGTATCTGATAATCAGATTTGTGATGAAAATCTCTTGTTTGTAATAAAAGAAATTTAACCGTTTGTATCTGATAACTAGCACTCCAATAATTTCGCAAGATGTCAAGTTTTATTACTCCTATGTGGTTGATGTTTGGTGATAAACCTTAGTGTCAAAGTGAATCTCAAAACATCAAAACCAACAAAAATACATATTACAAAGATAAGATCTGTTTGTTTATTTATGCAAGAATAATTGTACATTTATGCATTAGTTGTGGGCATCAAACCTTTGGTAGATCTAAAGGGTATGATAGAGGAAAACAGATAGTGATTTTGAGAAATCCTCCATCATACGGAGTGTTGCTAGGACCAGTAATAAATCCTTTCTAGTGAAAAATATCATCTTCCACCGGAACTAACAACAAACAACATCTAAAAATCAGATTTTCCTAAATTTTAAAACATACTATACAAACACATAGAGTCATGGATTTAAAAGAAAATTCAGTGTCTAACCAAATGAATTCGTGAATGAATAGATTGCTCAACAGTAATAAACAAGAATCTATACAATAATATAAACTTCTTTATTTTAATTATATTAGAGAATAACAGAAACACATGCGCTACAATACAAACTCGGGTCCTTCACCGTTTTCGTAAACTGTCTTTAGATCATGCTTCTAGCCATTAAGTACTAGAAAAGTTAAGTTTCAGAACAATGATTTGTCTAACCAGTACAAAATGAATAATGTGCTCTGGTGGTCACAATCGACTTATCATCCCTCTGCTACATACATGGACATTACTCTCTTTTAACGTGCTTCGTCTTCTTCTTTAAATTTCACAGTGCCAAGTGGTTTAACCTTTGTAACTAACTTGAGTTTTGGGGACGGGGGCAGCTATTTGTTAAAAGTAATGTTGTAGGTGTCATCGTAATACAATGCTCAAGTCGGTTCAGCGTTTATTATCACTCCACCAAACTTTCAGGGACTTGCAAGAGTTAGACTATTGGTGGAACTAGCCAGTGGCTGTCCATAGATGGTTCACAGGTCAAGTTTGGGTGCTTCACTTGGAGGGGGTCTTGGCCTTGTCTTAGCACTTAGCAGTTGAAATAGTTGCAAAGATTGTACCAACCAACCTTTATATCTTTCTATTTGTATGTTCAATTAATACCATCAGTTCAAAATCATGCTTCCATCAGGTCAAGTTAGCGTCAACACAAAACATACTGCAACTCTTTTATAAGTCCAAACTGATAAATATATCCTCAATAATGTTTTTTCTCTGACAGAAACAAACAAGATCATGCAAAAGAAGATTGTTTTTAAATCACCGGGAGCAACAAGAAGAGCTCTGGGCACCATCACTGTTGTTAACAAGACTGACACGGTTAACAGAAAGCTGAGCCTTGTAAGCATCAGAGTTGAGAAGTTTGCGGCTAACATTGCTGAAGATCTCTCTGATAACAATCTCAAAGGCTTTGTCCACATTCGTAGAGTCAAGAGCAGATGTCTCCATGAAGAACAATCCTTCTTCCTCAGCGAGAGCCTTCCCTTCTTCCACACTCACAGCTCTGATATCTTCCAAATCACACTTGTTCCCAACCAGCATTTGTGCCACTGCCGTGTCACAATGAGCTTACAATAACAAAAAAAAAAAAGTCTTAGGATTCACAAACTTGGTCCAAACACACACACACACACACATAACAGAACACAATGTAATCTCAAAGAATCACCTCAAAACCAAACATCATTTTCCTCAGATTATGACTCAGGTTCTAAAAATCGGTCTAGGGGTTCAAAAAACGGTTTAGACGCCGGTTTAATTAATAATCTCCTGTCTAATTACAGCTTAGCGATTTCTAGACATAATCATTATGTTGTAATTAATAATCTCCTGTCTAATTACAGCTTAGCGATTTCTAGACATAAATCATTATGTTGTAATCTCACAGATTCACCACAAAACCAAACATCATTTTCATTTTTCTTGAGGGATTATTTTTAAAAAATCGTCTAGAGATTTAAAAATCAGTTTAAGCACCCGCCTAATCAATAATTACCCTATAAATCACACTTAATTACCATTTTTTAGAACATAATCATTATGTTCTGTGCTAGCAATAGAGAGAAAAAGACAAGCAAAAAGGAAGGGACTTTACTGTTGAGTTCCTGAAGCCATCGCTTAACGCTCTCGAAAGTGGAGCTTCTGGTGATGTCGTAGACGACGAGAGCACCGAAAGCACCTCTGTAATAAGCAGAAGTGACGGCTCTAAACCTCTCCTGACCGGCAGTGTCCCAGATCTGAGCTTTCACCTCTTTCCCTTCGATCTCCACCAGCTGCGTCTGGAACTCCACCCCGATTGTCGCCTTCGAGTTCGTGTCGAACTCGTCACGCGAGAATCGGGAGAGGAGGTTCGATTTTCCGACCGCGGAGTCGCCGATTAGGACGATTTTGAAGAGGTACTCTTCTCCTTGATTGTTGTCTTCCTTACCCATCTTCGTCTTCTTGATTTGGAAAGGATTGTGGATTGTGGAGAGAATTTACAGAGCTTGTGGGAAGCTTTGATGAGTGGTAAAGTGGTGACGGACAAGCTGCGTGATTGGCGGGGGCTTCAAGTCAATTAAAACCCTTTACTCATCATTAATTACGTTTTAAGATGCTAATTAATTGTAATTATTGGTCAAAGTTATTTTAATAAGGTAACTCTTTTACACCTTTTCGGACAAATCACCAGTTCCAAATGTTTTTTTCTTTGTCTTAACATTAAATGAGGATTATTAGTTTTTGTATTTTAGTGGATTTGTAAATCTTAACTAAATCTAATGTTATTTGTTTTTTTGATTTATTCAAGACTCTTTTTTAAGTTATAGAGTCTTAACCATTGGCATTGGTAATGTTAAGGTGTAGGTATGTTATTAATTACTTCTCACACGTGATAGTTATGGATAGGATTAATTCGATTCATAACTGCTTGCTTTTGACGTTGAATTGGGCTTGCGAAAATTAGGCCCAAAAATGAATATGGACAGGAAGGAATTGGTTGTGATAAATTCATATAGTTCCAAACACGTCTTCTAAGTATAAGAAGAATACAATCTTTCATGATAGATTCATAACAAGAAGTCTACCTCTTATTTCACTTCACTTATCTCTAATTAGTTTAGTTTATATAAATGTTTAATTTCAGGAGGAAATGTGTTATACATAAGAGATGGTTTTGGAGAAAATATCCGGCGTTAGCATTGTAAGTGTGTACGTACAACTAATTTATTTACATGCATACATAATGGGTTGTCCAAATTCTACAAAATCGATCGTATACTCCAGTGTCTATGTCCATTCAAATCATGGATCTTAATCACCATCCTACACGAATGATCTCTCTGAATTACGTACCTGCGTTGTCAGAATAGGTTAGAAGCTTTGTTGCTTTGTAATGTTACCATTAATCGGGTATTTGACTATTTGGTGAAGGGGAAATGATTTCATATTTTATATCACATTTGAGCTTGCTCGGCTGAATACAGGATTTTATAGTATGTGCTTTACATACCAAAGTACAAAACAGAGCAAATGAGAAAAAAAAAAACACATTCATCACCTCATTAAAAACTGATCCATTCTTTTATCATCTTTCAAAAAAAGAAGTAGATATTGTTCTTCTTATCTAACTTTTCTCGGTTCAGTCCCTCACAATATTGAGAATCCAATCCTAAAGAGTCTAAGACTGAGGAGGGATACAATGAACCTTGAATTTTTCTTATGACTTGAGACTAAAAAGGTTAAAATCTTCAAGAATTGATGAGAGCATCTGTCTATCTTTCTTGTATATTATAACAACATTTCCTTTCAAACTCCGGCTAAACAACATCTCTCCCGAGAGTTTGATCTACATGATACAATGGCAATACAGAAGACTGAACCTGCAAAAAGAACATTAAATACAATCTGATTAGTAAATCTGATTACTAGTTTCAGTGTTTTTCTGATGTCATGTTTCTAACAGTTCCTCTGCTGATCAAATTTAAAACGTTAAATCAATTTAATAATGCGGAAGACAGAGCTGAAAAGAGACTTTATGTATTCCATATCGTGAGGAATGAAATAATCTACTACTAATTTGAAAAACTATATTCTTTGTGGCCAGCCTGAAACTTGTGAGTCTACAACAACAACGCACATTTCGACATCAAAAACTATGCACACATACGTTCCAGTTATCTTCATTTTTGTAGAATATTATTATGAGAAAACTTCAACAAGTTTAAGATGTTCAAATATTTCTCCTATTTTCAACCTATATTATTGCCTATTTGCTAAAACTAATCAATAAACTTCGAAAATTAACTCAGTTCTACAAATTAATCCACGTGAGAGGCAGATAATTCTCATGATCGCTTACCTTGTTTTCACCACGAACCGCAACACAATCCCTAGGCATCTCAAACAAAGACAACGAGTATTGCTTGCGAACGACGCCAACGTCAAAAACAATAAGACCAGAGCTAGGGACGTCGACACGTATCCCTTTAACCGGAAACCAAAGGAACAGATCTTGCGCCAAGATTCCAGACAAGTCCTTAATCTCACCATAACCTATCGTCCCCGTAATATTCACGTCGTAATGCAGCTCCGTCTCGTATTTAGCATCACACGCCTGGTTCAAATAAACCGAGAACCGTCCCGTTTCGCTGTTGAAGCTAAAATCTCTCACGCCTTTTGGAAATATCCCCAACGGCAGCCCGTTCTCCTGGAGGATCTCGTAGATCGTCTCGTCGTCCGACAATACTACGGTAGGGATGATGGTGAAAACGAAACAAAGAAGAAGAACAACACGAATCATCATCATTGCTTCTCTAGTCCCCCTACGCGTTTTCTATTCTTATTATCAGGAGATTTATTTCCTAAACCAAGAATGTTTTTTATTGGCAAGAAGAAGAAGACGACGACGACATGTTTTGTTGACAGCTTGAAACAGAGTGGAATTACTTATTTTTGGTCAAATTATTGATGGCGCAATGTGCTTCTATTTATCAATATAGCAACCAATGAATAATAGCCACGTGGGTTTTGTCCCACCAATGAAATGTCGTTAAATGTAGGTGTTTTTTGAGTTTTATGTTCTCATTAGCCATCGAAGGCATGATTGGAAAATAGGTGGACCGTACCACATGGCTACATATATAGAGAGACATGGATGAGGAAGTATATTGCGTGACAAGTTGACTCAAAGCCGACAAAAATGTACGACCACGTGGGTCTCCTACATTGACCAGATCTGACTCGACCAAATCTGTAAAGAAATATCTTTGTAAGAACCTGAGGATTCTTTTAGTTACAACCATCTCATTAACATAGTTTTGAATGTGTTTTAGAAGGCGAGCTCATAACTCCTAGCTTGTACATATAATATTAGGAGAGCAACGAGAATGATAGCAAACGTTTTGATTAGTAAATGTTTTGCAAGGGAACATGACATCTTATATTCAACAAGTTTGACTTTTGTAAAGGTCTAGTATATGGATCCTAATCTATATACGTATCACTACTGTATATTCTCAATATAATATTATATGGTCATCCATGTCATGGGTCTTGATCGCCATCCTAAACTAAATATCTCACCATCCAGAAGTTGATGGCCTAGTGGCATTCTCAGCTGTGTGACTGTGTTTCGAACCATGCAATGAGTGTTTAAAAGTGGTCTTGTAACTTCTTTGACTAGAAAGACAAACATAAAAAACCTAAAATTCTCAGTGGCTCACCAGCTTGAACTAAGTATCCCTATTGTAATCACCATGTTACAATAATGATCCCTCTTAATCACCTACGTCCTCAGCAAAATAGCTAACAAGGCGCTGATGATACGTTGGTGTTTCATTGATTGGGGGCAGTGACTTCTTCCGAAGTCAAGCTGGAGACAGACTGCGACTTCATGGTCAGGGGAGGGTTAGAGACAGAGTCTTATTATGTCACCAATTGATTGGACTGTAAAACTCATTTTACCCAAAACAAAGCAACCATATATTTTGTGAATGGGAAATGATTGTCAATTTCCGGTGAAGCTTATTTGGATATATGTAGGATAAAATCTGTTTAGACAGACACAAAATTAATACAAAGAACATTCAACACATCACATCACTCTTACATCAATTTATCAACCGAATATTGACCGTTCCTTCAACATCTTGTCCAAACAAACAAAATATATAAACGACAAGTTGATCAATTAGTTAAAACTTTTACTCATTCCGGTCCCGAAATAAAATATTTTTTAGAATTATGTTAAGAATACAATGAATGTTTACAATTCAATTTATTTACATTTTTACTATGCACTTTTCAATAACTATTAACATATAGATATTTAATTCAAATATTATCAATTATATTTTATAAAAATATATAAACAACAAGTTGATCAATTAGTTAAAATATAAAAAATCTATCTTTGTGAAATATGGAAAAAATCTAGAAAAATTTACTTTCGAGGGATTATTAGATTAGTTTTGGATGGCCTAAAGAGTAGAGGCAAGGGTTCAGTGGATCGAGAGTGATGCGGCAATCCGAAAGTTTTAGTTTAGGTTTGTGTCTTAAAAGCCTCATTACACATGCGACAATTAGATGCTTTTATGTAACGACTTTATATATGGTGTTCTTTGTTTCACTTTAAAAAGTTTTTAAAAGCGACTAGTATATGTAACAAATATAAATACCGAATGATCTTTGGTAGAAATGTCAGAAATATACATCACCGATCAGAGACTATTAAATATATATCACCGATCAGAGACTATTATGATACTGGATCAACCCAATAAAAACTAATCTTTTTATCTATAACGATTTGGTCTTTCCGCTAGTCGCTAGTGTATTCTTCAGTTTTCAAAATATGTAACGACATCGTGTTGTCGCTACGCATGCCGCTATGCTGTTTCGCATGACATCCTAACGACTTGATGGAGTCACTACGCATGTCACTAGGAGGACGTGGGTGGCGTCTTAGCGACTTGATGAAATCGCTACATAGAAGTCGCTACGATACTTAGCACCAGAAAACGATCTACGTTCCAAACATCTCTTTTTTAATCTCAAAAACATCTCAAATGTCTTCAAAGTCACCAATAAGCATTTCCAACACATGATATGGATATATGTAATATAATGTAACCTAAATATACTATAAATGCATCTAAATGATTAATATAAGAACTAAAATAAAGCTTAAAATCATGTAAATACACAAGATATCAGATACGAATGAAACTATTTCACTTTTACTTTCTCGTTATGCCAATTTACTCACAATGACACTAAATTCACCTTTATATAATGCCAAAAGGTATAAATGAAAAAACAAAATCCTCAAATGGCATAGTCAAAGGAAACAACTAGACCAAACCAAATTTTTGGGTTACAAACCGTTTTATCTCCTAATGATCTTGGACTTGATATTAATGGGCTTTATGAACAGCCCCATTTCAAATTAGCGTCACCCTCTTCACTTCTGAAACTCACTTTACCATAACATCAAAGCTCTGTAACGACCAACTTGAGGAACGACGATGACCACGAATCTCCACAACCTCTCCTCCCAAAATATGGGTTTTTTGTCACATAAAGATTGTGGTGTTGTGCCCAATGGTTTGTAAGAAGTAACTTGGAAACATCAAGGATGTTAGTGAACATATTATAATGAATCAAGGATTTTAGTGGTTACATGCTGTTATAGTGAACACATTATGCTGTTACACATTATAATGAATCAAGAACACATCAAGGAGGCTTAGTGGTTACAAGTTGGCTCTTGTATGTTTGGAATAGCGTGGTGTTCAAGTTAACTATTATATATATAAACTCGCTTGCAATAAATAACATCTTATATGGATCATATAAAAACTTTAAAAAATATTGAACAAGCATCGATAAATACTTGAATAATTTCTGTTTCTATAACTTTCCTAACCATAAAATTTGTGAGTTTTAAAAGAATTTAACCTGAAATGCCTATCCTAACGGAAAACTGTTTGAAGATGTGTGTACATTCCGTGTGTATCTATATTTAGACTTATTCGTACACGACAAAAAAAGCCTATTCTTAGACAAGTTCAACAGAAAACTGGTGCAGATCAAGATCACAGTTGTAACGAATTTACTAAAACGGCAACCACTCCTTTTCTTTAAGAACCAGTCCTTGTTCCCTTCTCTTGTCCTATTCTCTATCAACTCATCTTGTAACTTTTGTTCTCGTTCATTATCTCTTCAAAAGCTTATAACTAATAATAAATCCAGTATTAAGATGGATCAAGCAGAGCTTTGCCGGATATTCCAAATGTTCGACAAGAACGGCGACGGCAAAATCACCAAGCAAGAACTGAATGATTCGTTGAAGAATCTAGGAATCTACATCCCGGAGCAAGAACTGGTGCAGATGATCGAGAAGATTGATCTCAACGGTGATGGGTACGTGGACAGCGAGGAGTTCGGAGGGCTGTTCGAGACGATCATGGAGGAGAGAGACGAGGAGGAAGACATGAGAGAGGCGTTCAATGTGTTTGATCAGAACCGGGACGGGTTCATCACGGTGGAAGAGCTGAGATCTGTGCTAGCTTCCTTGGGACTCAAGCAAGGAAGAACGCTGGATGAATGCAAGAGGATGATCGGCAAAGTTGATGTTGATGGAGATGGGATGGTGGATTTCAAGGAGTTTAAGAAAATGATGAAAGCTGGTGGATTTGCCGCCTTGTGATCAAAACTTGTAAAAGAAGAAAAAAAGAATAAGCCCATTTTTAGGGTTAGGTTTTGTGACCGAGATCATTGTTTTATTCTTCGGAATGATTAGGGCAAAAACCTCGAAAGAGAAATAATAACAAATGGATTTGCAAAGATGACAAAACTCTGTGTGCTTCGTTTGAATTCACCAATATTGTTTATGAGCTTGCTTTGCTTCATGTCTTCAGATTATGCAGCAACAGAATTTGAATTTAGTTTTGAGTAAAATAACCTTATTTCTCTAGCATCAAAGCCCGTCTAGCTCAGTTGGTAGAGCGCAAGGCTCTTAACCTTGTGGTCGTGGGTTCGAGCCCCACGGTGGGCGTATTTTTTTTTTTTTGTTGTTGTGGTTTTTAAGTATTTCTTCCGGTAGTTGTTAACCAATTAACAGAAGCGGTTGAGTCTATGTAACCAACCAGGTAATAAACCAAACCCAAAAGGCCAAAAACAGAGCAACAGCCAACGTCTGCAGTTGATTGGTCTTCCTTGGCTTGCTTTGTTTTGAGATAATGAACATCGTATAGTTTGCTTCCATTGGTGAATTGTGGAATTGACAGACTAGCAAGGATTTTACCAGCAAAGTTATTGTGAGAGAGGTCTAGAGTAACAAGTTATGGAATAAATGAGAAAACATCTGATGGGAATAGTGCCAGATAGGTTGTTTCCAGTGAGATTTAGACTCTCCATGGAAGTACATAACTTAACACCACTAGGAAACTCTCCTTTAGACCATACCCGCCAAGATCGATGCTTAGCACTCTGTTCTGTTCACTACCCCAGCATCTCACGCCAAAGAAGTTGCAGATATAGCTTGATTAGTGAGTCAACATCACTATAGGTTTTCAACTTCCTTTCTTCCTCCTCACTCGGTGCCATTTATGTTCATATGGTTACACGACTAGAATGGAGACTGTATGCACGCGGATGAAGCATCAATTTGTACAAAACTTCATTTGATTCTGTCAACTTTTGACCAATGTGTTGGTCTGTCCAAAGACAAACAGAAAGAAAATATGAAATTTAATGTTGTAAATATAGAGAGGGGAGAGGTAGAGAAAAGAGGAGAGACTCGATTGGTAAACAAAAACCAGGCGTTAGTACAAAACTCAATCAGGGTTGGAGGCCGCTGCAAGCACGACTTGTCTATCTATTCGTAACAAACTAATTCTCATGGTGTATTCAGAGCAGCGTTGAAGCATTCGGGTTAATGAAAGAAGCAACAACTTAGTTACCCCATACACTGTCCCAACCACCACCACCACCACCTGGTGCAGCAGGTTTAGTCCCCTCGACGCAGTTCTTGTTTCCATGGGGCTGGTGAGGTAAAGGGAGTCCATTAGTCCCCTGTCTCTGCTTCTGCTGCTGCATCTTTCTAGGCTTTGTACTCACCCCGAGCAAACGCAATACAAATCTTGCTAATTCTCCATATAACATACCACCACGATCACATAGCTGAAGAAGCGCAGACATTAACATATGAAAGGCCTGTGTGTTTTGGTCTATCAGCATTGCTACACGCCCAAAGAAATTCACAGCACCTTGCAACTAACATCAAGCAAAAAAACATGTACACTCTATGTTATACAAAACTAATCAACTTCTTTTGGTTTTTTAAACATTACAAAACATGAAGAGGGGGGGATGAACCATACCACACGGAGAAAGGATATCCAGAAGCCTGGTGGAGATGGAGGTTGGTTAGAAGGGTCGTTTGGATCTTGACCACCATAAGGACTCATTCCCATTCCCATTCCCATACCATAACCACCACCACCATACATACCTGAACTTCTATAGAGACCTCCACCACCATACATACCTCCTCTATTGTACATCCCACCACCACCATACATTCCATAAGTACCCAAACCATAACCAGAGTTCATACCTAGGTTTGGACCATAACCTGCATTACACACAACAAAACAAGTAAGCTCATCTCCTCTCAATAACCAAAAAAAAATAACATCTAAAAACATACCACCATAGGTCTGCGGCAACCAAGGTCTAGTAGGTACAGGCCTATTCAGTGCATTCATATTAGCAGGTGAATGAGTCCTATTAGCAGACGAAACTGGTTCACCAGGATTAGCTGTGCCAGAAACCTCAACAGAAGCAGCCGTGCTGGTATTTGAAGGAGGCCTGAAAGGCTTAGAACCATACGTGTTGTTGTTTCCTTCTCGTTCCCAAGGTTTAGGAGGTCTTCCACCTACAACAACAGCAGCATCAAAGTGATAGTCATTACATGTTCAGTAATGTGAACTATTAGCTATTAAAAAAACCGATGCTTCTGCCGCAAGAAAACAAAACCCACCAGAGAAAAGAGATCTAAATGATTGATTATAACCCTAATTGATTCAAGAATAGGAAGGATATGATCAAAAACCACAACTTTTAAAAGCGGGAAAAACAGAGCAATCTCATCGAACTGAAGGATCAGAGAATCTGAAAAGACAAAAGATTACGGAACCAACTAACCTGATGGATGATACGTCGCCATAACCGAGACGGTTCAGGAACTCTCCGACGCAGCCTACCTCAAGCGTGTTGCGGAGGCAGAGAGAGAGAGGAGGGACTTTGAAAACAGAGAAGGAAAGAAACAGAGTATATATACTCTTCTTCTTTTTAGGTTTATTATATTTCAACCCCTATAGTTGCGATCTTTACCATAAAAGCCCCAAAATAACTAAAATAGAAAGAAAAGCCCAAAAAGGATAAAGATGAAAACTAAAAAAAAAGACTTTTTTTTAATAATAAACAAAAGATTCCATTTTTCGAGGGAAGCTTCAGTCGGCGGCGGGGGATCGTCTCTCTCCATCTCTCTCTTCCTCTATCACGGCGAAGTGTTGTCTGAATCCCGGAATTGTCACTCTCCGGTGTACATCATTTGAAGAAAGGAAGCGACTTTTTGTATCCAGAGATTGTGTAATTGATGGCGGCGAGCGCGAATCCGACAGAAGGTTCATCGGCGGCAGAGAAGATATCGGCGAATGGTGGTGCTGTAAATTCAGTCGATAATGGTGGTAATACGACGGTGGATAATTCAGAGACGATAAGCGCGTTGAGGCATAATCCAGGGATCTCTGTCGATTGGACTCATGATGAGCAATCGTTATTGGAAGATTTGCTCTCCAAGTACTATCCTTTCTCTCTCTCTATGTATATGTGTCTATATCTATGTCTCATCGTTTTAGCTTATATCTATGTATCTCATGTGCTGATGTTCTGACTTTAGTTGTGTTAGAATTGTTAGCTGTCATGTGTGTGTGTCTTTTTAAGATGTCTTATCGTGTACAGAAGCAGTGATTTTTTTTTTTTTGATGTTTTAAAGCTCAGTTGTTGAATGTAGTTTCAGGTTGAATAATATGTTTCAGGATGAATGTTATTTTTTTGATTAACTAAATGATGTTTTATGCAGTTACGCGTCAGAGCCTACAATAGTTCGTTATGCCAAGATTGCTATTAAAATGAAGGATAAAACTGTCAGAGATGTTGCTCTCCGTTGCAGATGGATGACTGTAAGTTTTCTCAGTTTTTGCTAATCCGGAGAGTTTTCCTTAGTTTTTTCTTACCTTCTGTGTCATTGCTGATGGATTGCAGAAAAAGGAAAATGGAAAGCGTAGGAAAGAAGACCATTCCTCAAGGAAAAGCAAAGATAAGAAAGTATGTGGAATTCGATTTTCTATGTGCAATTTTGATACTAGTAAAGCTACAAAATAAAAGAAAGATACTTGATGCAACCATAAGATTGGCTTTTCCCTGTGTTTTTCTAATGTGTCACTAGCTTTAATTTCTAGTCATTTACTTATGGTTTTGTACGGGTAAAAAAAAAATTCTTGGATCGTTTTACGGTGGTGCAAATGGAAGTTTACATCAAATCTCTTTCGCATTTCTGTTTGGCAGGAAAAAACTACTGATTCTTCAGCCAAGTCCACATCTCATTTGAATGTGCATCCGAATGGTCCTCCATATGCTCCTCCTATGATGCCATTAGATACTGATGATGGCATTTCATTTAAAGGTTCGGTTTGTCTTATTTCTTTTGAGGCTCTTAGTCATCTAGATTGGATTTTGAATTAGAAGAAACATAAGTGTCGTAGTCTCCTCTGCAGCTATTGGTGGTGTGAGTGGAGATCTTCTCGAACAAAATGCTCAAATGTTCAACCAAGTTTCATCAAATTTCTCAGCTTTCCAGGTGAATGCAACTTCCATTTTTGTAGACTTTGCTGGGTTTTTTTTGGACTTGATTTGCTTCTTTGACTTGTATTGTTGGCTTTTGAGTAATTCCTGTTACATTTTTTTCTCATAGATTCTTTCTTCCCTTTTGCAGATACATGAGAACGTCAATATCTTGTGCAAAGCTCGGGACAACATCCTCGCAATCTTGAACGAGTAAAACAACATTTAATCATATATCATTAGCACTCTTTTGGGAAATACCATTTCCAACAAAAGTTATGGAGCTTTTATAATGTGTAAACTCAAATATTTTACTTGCTTTACTGATTGAACAATTGTGTTGCAGCTTGAATGACATGCCAGAGGTTATGAAGCAGATGCCACCTCTTCCAGTGAAGGTGAACCAAGAGCTGGCGAATTCCATCCTCCCTCGTCCTCCCCATCAAATGAAGTCGTGATGGATCTTTATAGAAACCTATGGATGGTTGATTCTTATCAAAGAAGAAAGGGAAATAAATGGCTTGGATGTTGAGTGTGTCCACTGGTAATGATGCCGGGTTTTTTCTTGACTCCAATAGAGAAACTACTAGTCTCTTTTGCAATTTCGATTTGTTTCTCAATGTTTTAGCAAACGGTTAGGGTTGTATTGTCGGTTAGGATGTGAATAGATTCCAATTGTTTATGGTAAAAGTCTTTTGTATAAAATTTGGTTTTCAAGCTGAAAGGTTTGAGATTACAAGAGATGCTGTGTTGTTACTTGTTAGTATCATCATATTCTCTAAGAAAAAATTCTACAGAGTACATTTGTTATACAGACTTTCTTTAGAGCAAAACGATTGTACTTGCTATTTCTCAAATGAAAAAAGATGAATGTCTTGTAACACAACATGGAAGTCTTGTTCGTAGCTTAAATAAGAGGTCACTAGTCAAAAAAGTTGGTTGAATCGAGTTATGACGTAACAACTATGGAACCATGTTGTCAAGTCTCCCATATCTTGGTCTCTATCGTCCTACTTAATCAAGAAATAGGATTGGTTTGACAGTTAATATGTCATCCATTTGTATCTAATCAAATACTATATGCTTGACTTGCCATATGTAGCCTAATGCTCATAGTCGTATTCTCTTTTTTTGCTAGTCTTAATGGAACAATAAGCTTTGAACTTATACCATAATTAGCATTTTCAACTTTGCTTAGGTTGGTGTATGATTACAATTAATGGCTTTGGGAATTGTCACCAGTGTCAGTCCAACATTTTTAATGTCCTAAGCAAAATTTTAACAGCATTTTCATAGTTTTTTCTTCATATCATATATATAGTATAAAATATCACATAAAGTTTTTCAAACTAATTCAACTCTATTAATAATTATGAAGTCAACTGTATAGAAATATTTGTTAATTCAAAATTTCACATCTAATTTACTTATATTTTATATAGTTTTTACTTATATTTTGTACAATTTTTACTAATGTTATGCTTAAATATTATGTTGATGTGATCTTAATATTCTACATACTAAAAATATAACCAATAACTTACCTTGACAAAATTCTTCAACGATTATAAAGTATAAACTGAATCCACCAACTTCATAACCGATGAAAAACATGATTTTGCATTACTTGGTGGTGTATAAAAAAGCAGATCGATGCATGGTTGGAGATCATCCTGCTCCAGACATTGCTGTGATCGTGGCCTCTGATTCTGACTATATGGAAGAAGTGAAAGAACTCCAAGGCAGATCAAGGCAGACCAATTTATGTTATGCTATAATTATGTTATGTCTTTTTTATGTTATGCTATAATTATGGGATGTAGAGAGTTTCTCAATGTTATTTTTAGCAAATGGTAAATTGATTCATGAAATGGGGTTGTATTGTCGTTTAGGATGTGAATAGATTTCATATTGTTATGGTAAAAGTCATTTTTTATAAAATTAGTTTTCAAGCTGAAAGGTTTGAGATTGCAAGAGATGCTGTGTTGTTAGTATCATCATATTCTGAAATGAAACAAAGACGGAATGTATTGTAACACAACATGGAAAGTCTTGTTTGTAGCTTTAAAGAAGAGGTTATTAGTCAAAAAACAAGTTCTTCAAGAGTTTTCTGGTTTGAAGATTTTATTTGCGAACTTCCAAATCAATCTGGCAACATTATTATACATGAGAAATGTGACTATCGTTACAGAGTGGAATAGATACATGATTGAGTAAGCTGAGGAAAACGGCAATGAGTCATTTCAAGGTCCACAACAGTGAACTTTGAGACATTGATTCAAGTAGAAGCTGTGAAACTGCATTTGCTTTTGTTATCCACATTCACCAAACCGGATACACCATTTACAAAACTGATCCCTCACTAAACTACTACTCTCTAACCAACTCACAACAGTATCTTAGCTTATCAAACACTCAATCATATGTCAAGCATAAGACTTGCTCCCAGATGGACAAGAGGTTATTATCTTATCAAACACTATCTTAGCTGTTGTCGTAGCCCATTATTATCGCCAACTACAAATTAGTAAAAGCACTGCTATATATAACATGCTGAGCTGAACCAGTTGAGTTTGAAATTATGTAAATGGATGGAGGGATCAAACTATATATTGGGGAAACTCAATGTGAATTGTTAGATTAAAGCTTATAATTGTAGGTATTTTATGTTTATCATGTTGTGTAGCTCAATCGCTAATACATCTCATTTTTGTGTTGCAGACCGAGGATCTCAGATTGTAACAAAACTAAATATTAAATTTCTTTATTGTAGATTACCAGAAAAAAACTAATATTTTAAAATGGCAAGAAGAAAAACACATCATTCAAATAATTAGTCAATAAATGTTCAATACACCACATGGTCCTCCTATCCAAGACAAATATAGTAGCAATAAATTTTTAAAAGAGATACTCAAATAAAAATTCACTTGTTCAAGAACTTTCTAACTTCTAATCCAGTAGCAGCCAAAGCCAATATACCAACCGCAGAACCGTAACCAGCGTTCCAAGATGAGCCAGCTTTAGCCAGATGAATACCGTAGAAGATGTTAGAAATAGCAAGTATTATCATAGCTCTTCCTATGTTGTGATGATACCAGTTCCAATATTTCCTGTATTTAGATTCTTTATCCGGTCGAGCAAGCAAGGCTAAGACCTGTAATGCCAATAAACAAAACCGGTTTGTATGTTGATCATATATATATGTTTTCCTACTGTACTGGAATTTTGAGTGTGAAGGAAGATGAACCTGGAGACCACCCATGACAAGTATTGTTATCCCAATGGCTTTGTGCGTGGAAACATTGTTGGCGTCGGTCCGGTTTTCTAGAACCAAACCGCAAATGATACCATTTAAACCTAGGAGAAAGCCAATGATCTGGACAGCGATATGAGAATAGAACCAAGCGGGCTCCCATTGCTTCATGTGTCGAGCCACTATGGCGCCAATGATGATTAGTATTCCCCAGCCGATCATGTTCAGTAGCCCATGTGTCTTCCTTAGCTTAGAGTGTGGTGAACCCTTAACCACGCTTTGCGAACCTTTTAATTGATCAATTGAACGAAAACAAAAGCATTACTCCATGAAACTAGAACATGCAAGCTTTTGGGGATTACATAGATTATATTTGCCACTAGATATTTTATGATTTAAAATGTCTTTGTTAAGATAAACAAAAAGAAAGATTATATTATAGTATTAACATGATTGTTTGTTTGTTGGAACATTGATAATATATTTTTCTTAATTAGTGGTAATATATATTTTGAAAAATATGTGAGAGGTTGTAGTAGTTGGGCATGACCGGGTGTATTTGAAAATAGAGTGGGTATGATGTGAAAAGGACTCCAACATGATCGTTTCAGAAGAATACTACAAACTTGTACCAGTTCATAATCGTCATCATCACAACTGTGGTTATTTATTGACGTCAAAGATGTGTGTGTTTTATAAAATATTTGATTAAATTTTTAAAATGATGTCGTGAGATGGCAACAATACCAAATTAGCATTTGTTTATACCGTGACCACGTACCAGACTGTCTTATTGAGATATAGGTGGTGATCATTAACCAGTGATTAATTCAATAATGACTTAATTAATTAATCAGATAAACTAAACAAGCTGGATTTTAAAAAAGGTGGCTAATGCTTACCTGTATTATAATTGATGGTAGTGGTGGTCATGGATTGGTGCTCCCTCAACCTAAACCCCGGCGAAGACGGGAAGAATCCGGCAGGTCCCTTGGCATAAAGAATGCTCTGCCGCGGCGTCTCCGCCGTCAACTGAAAACTCATGTAAAGACGAGACGACACTGACTCGATCTTTAAAGAACCGTTGACGATCACTAGATCACCTTGGTCAGGCGTTACTTCGCCTGGCGACTGTCCTCCAAGAAAATATTGTTTCGCCTGTCCTACTCCGCCGCCGGGAGGTAACCAACCGACGACGGCGCTGGATCCGATCATTTGACCGTTGGTGGAGAATCCGATCCCGATGAAGACGCTGGAGTCTGGAGCCGATAAGATGAAGCTCCATGTGTTCTCTAACGTTCTAGCATACTGTCATGATATGTCAAAATTCAAATATGAGTTAAAAAAAAAAAAAAGAAGTTGAGACGTGGAGAATTGGACTTACTCGGAGGATGTAGTTCTGAGCAGTCCAAGCTTCGACGCATTGAAGGAGACTGGAGTTGAAGGTGAGGTCGTTGAGTGGTAGAGTTGAACTGCAGGTTTCAGTAGCTTGCTGAATGGTGAGAGGTAGAGACAGAAGAGCGATTAAGGTGAAGAAGACGAAGGAGACTGATGAATAAAGACTCATATTCTTCTCTCTGGATGGGAAAGATGAAAAGTAGTGGAGGATCACGATGATGACGACTACAATGAATTATATAGTAGGATGTGTGTAGCATTATGAGGGTGTGTGAAGAAGGAAGCAGTAGTTGAGAATTCTACAAAAAATTTTAAATACTTCTGTCGTTTTTTTTTATTGGCAAAGTATTACATTTAAAAGTAGTTAAAATTTGTGTCGTGGGAAAATGACTGAAACGTACCTCGTTATCTTTAGATAAATCTATCTCATTTGAAGACCACCCCAAATTAAAACAATTGAAGACAAAAATGAAATATTTTAAGCTTTTTAATTCATGTGCTATGAATCCTATATGTTTGGTTTACAAGTGTTGCGATTCCACAATTTTACTCCATAGTTAGGAACACAATCTTCCTTTTTTTTGCAAATGATATATTATCTGAGGCAATACAAATTAAAACACACTCGAAAAACAATCACAATGTACCTAGCTATAACAAACAAATCACAGTATACAGAAAAGCTTCTTCCACAACAATGCAATGACCAAATAAATGTTTTTTTTTCTTTTCTCCATAAATAAAAAAAATGCATAAACCAAACCACTCGAGATAAAAACATATGAAAAAAGGAGCAAAGAAATCAGTAGAAATGCAAAGCTACGAGGCTGACGCCAAAGAACAGAAGAGATGGTGTGAGGCCGTAGGCGGAAGAAGGAGCCGGTCCGGACGCTGGACTTGGGGTCATGGTTGGTCCAAATGTAGCAGGTCCTATTCCAACGAAAAGAAAAACTCATCAGGTATATAATGAGCAATATTGAGAAACATGTGACATAATTATGTGAATCAATGAGATAATTATGCGATAGATTATTTTCTATGATCAATATTGGCCGTACAAAATTGTAGATAATTGACTCAATCAGGTATATACACAACATGAAACGATTGCAATATTCTATAGTGGAGGAATTATTCATTTATTTGTCTATGCACTGAAGAGGGACTTTAGGCATGTTACAAGCACATAGAAATACGAAAAAGAATAGTACAATCTTGTACTACTTCCCTAATCGAATAGTGGATTAATTAAAGTTTAATTTTAAGTATTTTACCAATCGAATAATGGATTAATTCAAGTTTGACTTTTAAGTTTTAAGTCATTTAACTCATTAAAACATGATGAATTTTTACAAAGAAAAGAAAGATGGATTCTTGCTTACCTGTATTATAAGTGATGGTCGTGGTAGTCTTAAACTGGTGCTCCCTCAACCTAAACTCCGGCGAAGATGGGAAGAATCCCGAAGGTCCCTTAGCGTAAAGAAGCCTGTCCCGCGGCATCTCCGCCGTTAACTGGAAACTCATGTAAAGACGCGACGACACTGACTCGATGTTCAACGAGCCGTTGACGATCTTCAGATCTCCTTGATCGGGTATCACTTTACTAGGCGATTCCCCTCCGAGCAAGTACTGTTTCGCGTCTCCACTCCCGCCGTCCGGTGTAATCCACCCGACGACTGCGCTGCTTCCTTCCATCTCGCCGTTGGTCGAGAATCCTATCCCGATGTAGGCACTGGAATCAGGCGCTGATAGGATGAAACTCCATGTGTTTTCCACCGTTTTAGCGTACTGCGCGCGAAATTTCAAAAGTCAGTTAATTAGGTAAACGTCGATACATAAAATATTTTTAATTGAAAAATGACAAATGCTATTAAGAGTACATGGAAATTTTAAGAAGATAACAGAAAAAAATAGAAGTATGTTCATTTCATATTTTCGTAAATGGATATTCACATATTAACGTGCTAAATCATACTATAGAATTTGAAAATTTTGATCAGGAAAAAAATAAGAAGAATTTGAAAATTTTAGTTCACAAGTTTCTACAACTAAAATACAAATTTAATTGATAACTACGATCTCCAAATATGAATTTAACATGATTGGGGAAACTAACAAAAGTTATATGACCAAATCAAAATCGTTCAAAACCTATATTTGATTGAATATAGGATGTCTAGTACTTATATTTGATCAACCATACGTCTATCTATAAATATAACATGTTACGCAGGAAATAAATCACACGCTCTGTAAAACAAACACGTCTTCAGTAAAAAAAGCTGTGTGTGTGTTTAACCTATACTTTCATCGTTGGACAGATAAAAAATTGGTCGACGGACAAACGAACTTAACTATAATCTTTTTGGTTACCATCATATCTAATTTTATGTCAGTGTAACTCCAAATACTCTTTCGAATTTGGAAATGGATAATAAGCTTACTCGGAGGATGTAATTCTGGTCACTCCAAACTTCGACGCATTGAAAGAGGCTCGAGTCGAGATCGAGGTCCTCGAGAGGTAGAGTTGAATTGCACGAGTCCATAGCTTGCTGGCCATTTACTATGGTGGACAGAGGTAGAAACTGAATAGCGATTACGGTAAAGATGAAAGAAGCGGAGCAAAGCTTCATATTCGTCATCTCTCTGAACGTAAAGGAAAAGAAATGGAATGATCAGGATGAATACGAGGAAAATGACATTATATAGTGTACAATAGTGTGTGTGAGAGGAATCAGTTGAAAAAATCAATAAATTGTAAACAATTGATTGTGCTGTTAGAATTCGTCTTGGTTAAATATCCATGTTATATTTAAAAAGCTAAGTGGTTTATATATGCGTTAATGAAGCTAGTTTCTCTCTTCCTCTATTTCGTAGCTGAAAGATTTAGCAATTGATTGGAATAATGGAATGTACACGTTACCTTAGCTCAGCTTCATTAACATTATTGCTGCTCTTTTATCGTTTTGTGATCGGTAACGATACTAACGTTAGGTTTCCTTTTGTTATTGCAATGTTAATGGATTACCAATCAAATATCCAAAATTTATCATTTAAAGACGAGATAATAAATATAAATATTTCCTTTCATGTATTTCAAATCTTTGTAATTTGCTACGAACTCTAACGTTTTCACTTCCTATCTTGGATTAACCTTTCAAGTTTCAGTTCGTTACTGATTTCGTTTGCCACATTCATTGACTCTGATTAACAAAAATGGCGTTTTCATACCGAAAGATTAATATATACATATATTTCTATTTCGGGTTACAACCAGGGGAGGGATGTTGCAAATGTGACAACATGTAGCACAACATATGAGATAACTTAGACCCCCAAAAAAAACATATGAGATAACCAAGTTTTCTACCAAATTTGCATAGCGGCATGGGCATTTTTTTCTCAATTTTCTATAAAACTAATAGTAATAATTAACTTTTGTGTTTGGCACTTACTCAACCTAAGTCTCACCTAGGTTACAATCAGGGGTGAAAATAGCAAATATAACAACGTTTGGCACAACATATTAGATAACCAAGTTTTAACCAAATGTACATGGGGCATGTAGCACTTGCTACAAGTGCCGGCTCTAATGGAGACAGGGTGCAACCGCCCCGGGTCCAATTCCATTTTTCTCCGCATGTTACAGCAATTAAGGGTTCCAATTTTCAATATATATACCTATTTTATATGTTACAAAAATACAAATTCTAAATAAAAATATATTTTAGCAAAATAAAAAGTCTCAAAATATTATACTTATTATATTTATTATAAATATAAAAATTCACAAAATTTTATAAGGAAAATTTTGATAAAATATAATATAATATAATTTTAAGGATCAAGTTTCAAAAAAATTAAAAATTTTAAGGATCCAAAAATATTTTACCCTAGAGTCCAATAATACGTTAAGCCGGCCTGCTTGCGCCACCTAAGTCTTGCTCCACCTGAGACTCTTCTAAGTCTGCCCCTGGTTACAATAGTTTAATACTTGGATTCAATTGACAATAAAAAAATACTGTAATAGTTAGATTCAACTAATATTAAATTTTACTACTTTTGAACACGGCGGTCCGGAGCATAAGCTAGGTAAGCGATCGCTTAAGACGTCATATTTTAAGCGAAAATTTATGTTGTGTATAGAGCATAATTTTTTTTATATGAATAACAAAGACATAAAGTTTCAAGTGAGCTTAGGGCGTTAAGAAAAAATTAAAAATGTTGGACCGGCACTGCAGTTTTGAACGGTATCGAGTAAAAACGAGCCTAGGGATCTCTCACAATTTCGTAAGACAGAAAAGGAGCCATGCATTTGTAAACCACTTACTGAAAAATGTGAACGTCATTGTTAGTTTAGTTTAAACCTTCTAGTTTGGGTTTTTACACTTTCAGGGACCAATAAGGTGTTTTTCAAGCGAACCCGCGCTTCTGCTATACGCCGCGTTTTCCAGAATCTACGGTTCGAGTCACGAGTTATTCTCGTGGAATTGAAATTCGGTCCTCTTTATATTAATTTTCCGGTTAGCTAAACCAAGCGACCAGGTAATGATGGGCCTTAGTACATTGGTTTTCGGCCCAAATGTTTCTTCACCCGATATTGGAATGGCAAAATCGGACTCGAGGTAGTCTCCAGTCTCCACTGCCAGAGAAAGGTTTTTTAGGGTTCCACAGCTTCTTCTTCACACCCAACGATGAAGCTCGTCAGGTACTTTCTCAATTTCTTTCGTATGGATTCCGTAGTTGTTTATACAATCTATCTACCCTCCGGGTACAGATCTCGTTCCCATTCTCCAGTCCCTGACCTGATCTGTGTTAAATCGTTTTGTTCCGATTAGGTTCTTGATGAAGTTGAACAACGAAACTGTATCAATCGAGCTTAAGAACGGGACTGTGGTCCATGGAACCATCACTGGTAATATCTATTTAGCTTTAGATTCATTCGCCAGAGGTTTTGTTAATTGAAGTTAATTAAGCTTTGGTGGTGATTTTGTGTTCAGGTGTTGATGTGAGCATGAACACTCACTTGAAGACGGTTAAGATGACTCTCAAGGGGAAGAACCCTGTGACGATGGACCATCTGAGCTTGAGGGGTAACAACATACGCTACTACATTCTTCCTGATAGCTTGAACCTCGAGACTTTGCTTGTAGAAGACACTCCTCGACTTAAACCCAAGAAGCCTGTTGCTGGTAAAATTAATGATGATTGATTGATTGATCTCTTCGTTTTGCTTTTTTATCAACCTTCTTTCTTCTGTTTTGTAGGGAAGCCTGTTGGAAGAGGTCGTGGACGTGGTGGTCGTGGGCGTGGTGGTGGTGCTGGTCGTGGCAGAGGTCGTTAATTGCAGCAACAAGGGTTAAGGTGAGAGTGAGTGTTGAATTGAATCTGTTAGGAAGAAGAAACCCTTTGGTGTCTGTGTAATGCAACTCTATGGATTAAGCTTTTCATGTTATAAGAGGATGTACAAGTAAAAGCCTTTTCATTCATTTGATAAAAAAAAAAATCTGACTATTAAAATGCGTTTGACATGTTGAAACACTTAGTATAGGGAAAAAAACTGTTATCTCTTCCGTTAGTATTCTCAGAGGATCCTGCAATTGGGTTCGTGGTTGTAGACTGGTTCCCCGATATAGTCTCTAGCATTATACCCGTAGGGATCACATGGGTGGTGATAGGATGATGGCACACCGTATCCGTAAGGCCATGGTTGTGGATGACATGGTTGATGACACGGTGGATGACAATGACATGGCTCTTGTTTTTCCTCCGGCTTTTTCTCTTCGGGTTTTTTCTCCTCTGGCTTTGCCTCTTCTGGTTTCTTCTCATCGGGTTTCTTCTCTTCGGGTTTCTGGTCATCTGGCTTCTTGTCTTCAGCGGGCTTGGGTGGTTCGACTTTGTTTACACTTACAAGCTCCGCAGGGGCTACCTTCCTCCTCAGTGTGTTGGTTAGACCGATCATATCGACTTCAAAACCGGTCACCTCAATCTGGTTCCTGTGATCTCCCTTTATTTCCACAGCCGACACACCTATAAAACCATTACATTAACTCTTTAGATTCAACAAGAATTACAATAATCGAAATCTCTCTATGGTTTTTGCAACGTTGTTACCTTTAAACTGAACGGCGGTTTTCATTGCTTTTGCTCGGGTTTTGTCATCAGTCATAGTAACTCTTATCAAGATCTTTTGCTGCACACAATTATAGAAAACCTCTTAACATCACAAGAGAACACTCTTTCAAACATACACAGAGAGTATCCAAGACATTACATACACAGAGAGTATCCAAGACATTACTTGTTATGAGTATACATATACATACCTTCATGTTCTTGTTATCTTCTTCACGACCGGTATGGATGATTAGAGATGATCTGCTCGAGAACTCGCTTTGAATGTTTGATGGGTTATTGTTTTGGCTCGGAGATTTGTGGGTCTTCTTTAGATCACAAGTTTGAGGAAATATAAATAAAGGAATGAGTTTATATTTTTATTAGTCCCATGAGTCATTGTCACGTACCAACGGAATCGTATAGTTTGAATTTCGTATGCATATCATTCTTTACGTGTTTTCTTGATTCTTAGTTGCCGATCGGTGCACGCTTATTGTCAACTCTTAAAATTTTTAAAGACCACAACCTATGGTTGTTTGATTTGGTCAAGAATTAGATTAAATAATGATACAAAGTAATATTTGTTTAACATACCGTTGTCTAATAGATTATGTATATAGGACACGAGAATTAGTCAATATATGAATAATGAGGATTAATAAGTAAGTTTATTGAATTGATAATCTAGCTGTGATGTAACAACTATGGAACCATGGTGTCCAAGTCTTCCATGTCTTGGTCTCCTCCAGACTACATGTTTCCCTCTATCTTCCAACTAATCTGTCATCCATTTTGTATTAAATCAAATACTATATTTTTGACTTGACATGTGAATGCTCATAGTCATGTTCGTTTTCCTAGTCTTAATGAAGCAATTAGGTTTTAACTTATGCTATAATTAGAATTTTCAACTTCTTGACTTTTGGGAATTGTCACAAATGAGTGTATAATCATATTCAACATTTAATCATAACAATTTAACATTTAATCTTCTTAACCAAATAGAATGTATAATCATATTAAACACATCATATCTCTTTGGAGGATCATTTACCAATATATGCCTCTGCACTTGCTTCACTCCCTCGTATAGTTTCTTGTACCGATCCTCCGGTATATCCATCAGTATCCTTTTCAGTTCCGGTATTTCCTTAACCGATACCGAAACCGAAAACTTCTCCCAGTTCAAGACATCACTAAACGGTAAAACATAATTCTCCGAGATAAGAACCGGTACACATCCGCTGTATATCGCCTCCGGTACTCTCGGGCTAGCCACCTCGTGACCGCTCGGGCAAATACAGAACCGGCTTTTCCTCATCATCTCTCTGTAATCTAATTCACCCGGCAGATCCTCGTAAACCAGAATGTCTCTGTCTTTTTCTTTCCAGTGGTTTAGAAGAACCGGACGAATTTTTCCATGTGATTGTCCAGCGAAGAAAGCCAGTGTTGTACGAGAGATTGGGTCTAAACCGCCGGTTAAGTTGTTGATTTCTCCGGTTTGTAAATTGATTTCTGGAAATGGAGCGTCTTTCTCCGGATTGAAATATTCTGATATATTAGCGTTACATAATACTCTTATGGAATTGAAAAATAGCTTCTTTACGTACCATGTTGCCCTATGTCCCTGTAACAATGTAATCAAAAAAAGTTTTTAAATGCATTAGAAAAATTAATGAATGTGAGCTACTACACTAAGGCACGACCTTGATTGTGACTAAAACATTCATAACCAGACACTAACAAACCAAACAAGAACAACGTACCCAGTCATGGCAAGACAACATGAAGTGATCAAAACCATCGCTTGTGTTCCAATACGGATATTTATTGGAAATAATCTGAACATAGTCGACAATGACACGTTCCAAGACAGCCTTGTCTCGAACAACTGGGTCGAAGAGGTGGTGAAGAATCATGACAACACTAAAAGGTAAGAAGTAGACATGAGCCTTGTCGGGATCTCGGGTTCGATACTTAAGGACATCGTTTTCCATAAAGTTTAGGAACAATCCTTCCATGGAGTATATGTCTTTACAAAGACCGTAGTGAAAAATTGGTGGATCTCCTTCTTCATAAACGTATATCTTAAACATCTTCTCCATGAGAAGATAGCTTCTGCCACAAGGAAAGATGTCAATATAAGGTAAGTTATGCGACTAAATAATAAACGCATTAGTATAAAATTTTACCGATGAAATGCATAAGGGTTCTTGTATATGTCGCCATGAGGAACATAGTCTTCATCTCCTAGAGGAGAAGATGTTGTAGAATTAGGGTTCAGTTGAGCTTCTCTGATCAACGCCCTCGCGGTTGCTAATTCCGATTCTACTTTCAAGTCTCTTTTCCATGATAAAGAACCTGGATTTGATCCGTTCATCTTCCTTTTTTCCTTCAATATACAAAGGCAAAACATAATTAGTTATTTTCAGTATATGCTACTCACATTAGACACTGATTATTTATTTGCATGTGCATGCATCTACTTTAACGAGTGTGTTTTTGGTAAATGAAGTTACAGCATTTGGTACTTCAAACATAAAATGGTTAGTTAGACACGAGTCAAAATGAGGATTGCATCTGAAATCGAGGCTATAAACATTTTATGGTTAGTCTTGATAAAAAGAAACTTCGACAACTCTACACGAATTATAGTTCTATAAAATTTTGGATCCAAAGCTAATGTTTCCATTTGCTTTTATATTTAATTATATGATGTAATAGTTTTCCATATACACAACAATATGTTAGAATTACAGGCAACATCTCCTTGTGTATAGAGACATAACACAAACAATTAAACTAAAGTTTTAAACATTCATCACAATCTAAATGTGGATGAAAGGGAATAAATATGGACATATATACCGTGATGAAGGCGGAGGAGAAAGAAGAGGTCCATAGTGAAGAAGATGATGTTGAGAAATAAAGATGATGAGATGTGTTTGGATCCTTTGCAATGAAAATTGCAAAGACAACAGCGAAAGTGGCAAATGCCAAGAGAAAGGCGTTCAAGTATTTTGGAAGGTAATCTCTCATCCCTAACTTTTCTATTTCTTATTCCAATTATTATGCTTTGTGTTGGTGTATTTGCGAGTGAGAGAGTGAAAGATGATGCTGAAACTTAGGAGATCTCGATCGAGTGAGCCAAATAAAGAGAGTCATTTGTACACCACATAACACATAATTGCTTCACATTATCGATTTACGAATAATTAACAAGATGTCAAGTACATACTCCTTGTTTTTTGGTCTACCACATAAATTACTTCTCACTTTCTTTTCTTCTTTTTATCAGTCTCTTTTTCTCCCGATTAATTTGGTTCAAATTCGTTTTTAATATTTTGGATTATAGGATTTGTTTTTTTTTAATGGAGTCAATACAATTTATTTATATAATAATATTAAATAATTTATCTTAGAAAATGTAGATTTACACCTTTTTATTTATTTTCTCCTAAGGAAAACTAAAACTTCAATTAAGGTTATCATTGCTATAAATCCACAGTATTATGGGCCGCTAGATTATAGTCAATCCGGTCCATTAACGTAATAAGAAACACCTCACGATAATATCATCACTGTCAACTCCATATATTCGATTTGCCAAGACCTGAACTATGTCTCTTTATTGTAACTCTTTGTTGAGACTCTTTTGCTCGGATGAATGAAAATCCATGTCACTATGCTTTCCTCTTAGGATTTTTGTATGAGAACCAATTTCATTTCCTTTTTTTTGCGGTTCTTTTCCACCAAATCTTGAAACCTCAAACATTTGAAAGAGATTTTTGGGATTCTGGTATAAAAGGTTAGGTTAGGTCAACTCATGGGATGATCTCCTTCTGTCAGAGCACCTCTAAGAGCACCCCCAGCGGTTAAATGAGATTTTCACAGGTTTTAAATTGAGATTTTAATGTTATTTATTAATTTGATTAATTTTTATTTTAGTAACAGAAATTGAGCCATTTAAGAAATGACAGTTGTCTACAGAGTATATTGAGGGTGTATAAAAGTGTGTTTAATTAGAACCGATCCGAATGTCTCTCTCCTATTTTGTAATTTTTTATTTTGTTCTATTGCTCAGATATTTGTGTATATCTCTGTGTTGCGTTGGAGTGTCCTAACCATGGTTCGTTGAAGAATATCTGAGAAAAAAATAATTAAGGAAAAAAATGTGAACGGTTGAGAATCGGTCCTTTATCTAGAGTTTTAAGTATTGGTCCTCTAATTCAAGTGACAAATGTTTTATTTCTAGTGGTTTATATATTTTTTAACACAATAAATTTTAATGACATAACTAAAAAGTATTAAAATACTATTATTATATTAGTTAGAACCCCTTTTGTGCATCTTCCCCCGTTTGCTATTACACCGCTAAGGAGGTCCTCCTGGGAGTGGGAAATTTAATATTATTGATGGTGTTTAAGTTGTGATTGGTGGGAGAGGCATAAAATAAAGAAATAACAAAAAAAAAGGTCGGTGTGAAGTTCATAGAAAGGCACTATGAATAACTAATAAGATAATTAATGTTATCTTTAGGAAAATAAGTGAAGTGTTGTCATCAGCTGCCTCTAATATAAGCCGGTGGTTTTATATTCGAGAGATAAGAATACGATGTTTTTTGTACGAGAATTCGGATTGTCCGAGAATCCTATCTAACTAACATTTCAGCATCATATTCAACTTGTTATTTTTGCCCAATCTCTGAGTGCGTCTTATCTTTTACCCTTTTCTCTCCTTTTTTGCTTCCATTATCGTCGATTTGTATTTTCAAGTTGTATTAATTAATAAATATACAGTTAAGGTTCATGCTTAGTAAAACACTAACCGTAAAGCTTAACCAAGTTTTCCTCAGCTTTATTTCTTATAATGCCTTGCCAAGCAAAAATGAATAGAATAACCGGTGAACAATAGAATAAAGAAGAAAAGGACAAAAGAGATCGATCTATCATCATCATTGCAGAGGCGAATATTTGTTACATGGGTGAATAAAATCTACTATTTATATTTAAATATTGTGCACAGTCACATGACAATAATATATCTATATGGTCTCATCGTTACACATACGTATCTAATTGGGCAGATATCTGTTAGTTTCCGCCCTTTCTTTCCCGTCAAAAAATATCTTTCGTTTTTTTTCCATCTAACCAAAAGATATTTTATACTACTACGCCGACCGAAAAAGATATTTTTGTTTTTGTAAGATATTTTAGTTTTTATTCAAAAAAAAAAAGTTTTTGTAAGGTCAAAGCAAAGGAGAGAGATTTATCATATTCATTATTGTGACTTTTCTGCGCAAAAAGGCAAAAACAATAGTACTACTACTAGTAGTATATCTGAAAACTGAGAGAGGCATTGTGATTCGTCCAAAAGCGTCGAAAAAGCGAACGCTTTGAGAATCAATTATGGTAGAGAGGAGCCACTTGGTGAATTCCAAAGTCGCGAGTGCATTGTCTTCAGTACGCTCAGTCTTATGACAGAACATAATCACCTTTTTCTTTACTATTATCCGTTCCTTTAATAATATCTGTCTGGACCATAAAGAGTTTCTTGCTTTCACTATAAATACGACAGGGACCCACCATACCTTACACAGAACTTTTTTGCACTTTTCAAAATAAATAAATGAAATATTAATAAAAAAAGATTAGGCATTTTTTGATTATGTCACAAGCAAGCAGCCTACATGTCCCTTTGCAGACACACCCACCCATTCTCTATCCATTAAATTTCTTTCTCTGCGTTTTCTTCTTTTGTTTCCAGAGAGAGAGAGAGAGAAGTAGAAGAAGTTGTGGAACAATCGGCTCTGTGTTCTAAAGATCTGTGTGTGTGTTTGTCTCTAATATCTATTGGTTCACCTTGAGAAGATAGTTCAGAAGATCTTTTGATAAGCTGTGAGTTGTTTTCCTCTTCTCTCTGTCTTTTTACTTCTCTGAATTAAAGATCCTTCTTCTTTTTAGTGAAGGGTCTTCTCTATGAAGGGTTGGATCTTCCATCTTTTCGTGTTTTCTTTTGATTATTGAGTTGTTTGGATGAGGATGATTATGATAATTGTGACCACTATATAAAAATTTCTTGAAGAATTATTGAATTTTAAACTATAAGTCAAACACAAGAACTGTAGATTTACTGATCTGGGGTTTGAAGCTTAAGTTGATGTTATTTTTATTTGATCTTTGATTATTTTCCTTTGTCGGTTTTAATATCTGACTTGTGTACTGATTTGTTATAGTAAATCTCATTAAATATGTTTCTTTCCGTTTTTATGCTTCTGCTTTTGTTATGAAGTTTCCACCTGTTTATAGAAATCACAACCTGTATTCAGAAATGTTTTAATATATTATATATTTGACTTTTCCTTTTACAGCAGAAGTTGGAT